>JAFLJL010000905.1:15000-47870 GCA_018398815.1 Conus ventricosus
TAGTAGGAACACACAGTCTAGGTTAGAAAACTACTATTATACCAAATGTATCTGCAATGTAAACACTGTGTACAATCAAGAAAATGGCTAACACACCAAACTGAAGCCAGAACATGGAACGTGAAGTGGAAGAAACCACATTCTGCTGACAGTATCATGTCCATTAAAAAAAAAAATGAAAAAAGAAAATTGATTTACATGCTGAATATGATGGAGATGGATATAGATAATGGATGACAATGATAAACTCAAGCTTGGGATGGTGGACATGGAAAGTGTGTGAATTGCTTAAAATTACCATTTTTCTTTCCTCTAGGACCTGGAGTCACGCCATAGACGCTGATGAGGTGGGTTTGTGGTAAAGGTAAATACCTGGTAATCTTCTGCACTGTGTGCTCTGATATCCTGTCATTAATTAAACAATGCATCAGGAAACCTCCACATGATCCACAGGAAGGGAAACTGTGGCACTGACCTGATGGTGGTTCTGGTTCTTCAGCGACATCGATTTCAATCTTCACCTCTGACATCACCAGGTGATCAGGGAATGCCATGGGGTCACACAGTCTGTAGACACAGTCATACTTACACATGTATACAAATAACACCTTCTTCAGTGGATTTTTTTTTTTTACACACACACACACACAACACATGATCTATTCCTCTCTCTCTCCTGCGCTGTGCCCCCTCCTCTTCTCTCTCTCTCTCTCTCTCTCTCTCTCTCTCTCTCTCTCTCTCTCTCTCAAGCATGCACACACTTGACAAGCATGCACACAGACACACTTGAACTTGGAATTTACTCCTTTCATCCTTTTCTTCTGTTAATCTGCTGAACTAACATTGTCCTCCACCAACGTTCTTCTTGCTCTTGATTGGTCTAGTTGCATTCCAGTCAACGTCTGGTTACACTGGACTGATTTTGTCATATGTACTTATGTTCAGCTTCAATAAAAACTAGTCAGACTATCAATCAATCATAGAAAAAAACACATGTATCCAATTAGTAACTACCATTTTGTGATTCACATGCATGCACTCATGCAGTCCTTGATTCTATCTCTAGTCATAGTTCTAAGCAACAATGACATTGACAGATGACAAGATGAAGATGAAGAAGGCACTCTTCGTTTAAGAAAAAAAAAAAAACTCAATTAAAAGGAAGAAATAAAGGATTTAATTGACCCTCCTCCACCCCCACCCCTCCCCAATGACAGCGATGCACTACTTCCACTGGCTGGATTATTTTCATTTCACTGATCAAATGTGCAGTGATCACTTGGCGGGGTGCCAGCAAGTGTGTATACATCTTGATTCATATCCACTGTCACACTTTAGTTGGTTTACTGGCTTTCAACAACTGCTGAACGTTACTAAATGTGTTAGGCAGGATCGAAACCCTTCTTTACTGTTTTATTGTTGTTGTTAATATGCCAAAAAAAATCAATTGATGATTGTGGGCATTATATCAGAAGAAAAAGAAGCTGTTTTCGCTAATATTGTAATAGAGTTTTCCCGTGCAACTTCCAGTTAAACATACGCACGTGTTCACAAAACTTCATGACCTGTTTAATGAACTTAACTTCGCTTGTTTCATTCAGTTCGTTATTTCTTCAGTTCACTTGGGACTTTGATAGCCTACAGCTTTTTGGTCCCAATCATCTTATTTCAAAAATTTGGGTTGTTATGCATGCATATCCCTCGGGATATATTTAATTTTTTCTATCAATAAAATTGAAATTTAACTTTTAATCGGGTTTTGTATCCAGAAGGTTTTTAAAAGTTTCAAATCTTTGCTTTTTTAATGTGTGCAGGTATTTGTTCCAATATGGTGCCACTTGTTACTAAATGAAAATTTTCTAATTTAGTGAAACAATTTTAATCGGGATTTTTTTATCAGAATTTTTGTAATTTGTTAGTGGTTATTTAAAAAATTTTTTTAAATTTGTAGTTAACCCCCTTAATAGCTTGAAAGTCTCAATAAAAGTCTCCCCTTATTGTGGAACAAAACGATAAAAAATTTAAACCTTCGCATCTATCGATGCTAAAAATTTTAAATTTCCCTTTAAATTAAACAAGGGGCTCTTTTTGTACTTTCTCAATATGATTCCCTTTTTAAAAAAAGGGGCTCACCCCTGATGGGGCCCCTTTCGGTGGGCTGGGCTTTAGCAACTTTAATTTATCTCTAAATAAGGGCCCCTTTATCACTTTTCCATACTCCAGGGGGGTCAAATAATCCCTTATATGAAAGAAAAAAATTTCATTTAAAAAAAAATTAAAAAGCCCTCTGTTATGCCGAGCATTTTTATTGCTTTCATCATTCATTTTTTGTGTTGTCAAATTTAGACGCTATAAACTGTACCCAAGATCTTTTTTTCTGAAACGGAATCAACATTGAGACGCATCATTATATTTCATAGTTATGTATACCCCGGTTATTTTTTTCCATTTGTAAAACCCTTGCATTTAAGGTTAAAAATAAACCTGTTTCACTCCACTTAATTAGATTATCAATTCTTTTGTGATTTAAAGAGGTTTACTTACAGAACATATATTTCGTATCATTGAAAATATTTTAATGAATAATTAACATTTGCAGGTCATTTATAAAAACTGTGAACAGAATGGGTCCAAAGAATACTTCCCTGCGGAATACCGCACAACATTTTATTTGAAGAAAAATTTTTTTTCCCCAATTTCACCCTTTGTACTCGTTTTGAAAAAAAAATCTTAATATTTGATATTTCCCCATTTTCCCCATAACCTTCTATTTTTTAACAATGGGTAGGGGGGCACAGGCAAAAGTTTCCAAAAACCCAAAGTAAATACATAAAAGAAACCCCTCATCGATATTTTTGAAAAATTTCCCTTCTTCTAAAAGTTGTGCATACAAGATTTATCCTGTTAAATCCTTTTGGCAATTGAATATAAAAAAAATCTTTATATGGTTTACTATTGCTCTCTCACAATGACTAAGAATTTGAAAGGTAAATCAAACTTCAGGGCGAAAATTTCTGGGTCAGACCGGGTTGCCTTTTTTAAAAAACGCTTTTACAGTTGAAATTTCCCAATACTGGGTACCACTCCTTAAATTATTGATTTATTGAACAGACACACAAAGGCACTGCAAATTTCTATCTAACCCCTTAGTATTAGTGGTAAACCATCTGGACCAGAAGCTTTAGAACATCCTTTTTCTTAATTTTTTTTTTCCCCTAAGGTGTAATGACTATATCACACGAGTTTTTCCATAAAATAAGAGGGCTGCAATTTCAGGAAAAATTTTCAATATTTTTTTGTATATACCTAGAAAAGAATTTATTTAGACTCGGCCTTATCTTTTCACTAACTGCAATATTTCCATCTTCTTTTTCAGGGGGGCTAATTGAGAGTTGAAATTCATTTTGAGCGGAATTTTCCAGAAGCTTTTGGATTCTTCTTACTATTTTTTGCATTTTTTGTCATAGTCTCTTTTGCTTTTTACCTTCTAGAACTTTTATTTCTTTAATTGATATAATTTTGATTTTATACCCTTTTTGTGTGATCCAAATTTTTAAAATTGTATTTTTTTAAAAATTTTTTTAAAACGATTTCCTTCCCCTTTGGTTAAATTTTTTTTACTTATTCCAAATTTTTGGGGAATTAAATCCCCTGTTCTTAATTTTTATTTCTTATATTTGACCAAAAAAGTTTCCACATTTAAAACTATCTAATTCCAGTAAAACCCTTTTTAAGACCTTTATTTTGTTGTTTCCTTTGCATAATTATTTTTATGAATTTTCTTTTCTTGTCACTGCACAATTTTGTATATAATCAATATCAGCACTCATGATCGCTTTTCCCCAATGGATGTGGTTTCAATGTCAGATATCAGGTTATCGTGTTTTCAAGAACCAAATAAAACAAGCTAGGTTTTTGTCCCGTTCTTCTTTGGGGGACGCGAACAGATGAATCGGTTTTGTATCACTAACGTTCCCCAAACCTTCGTATTCCTTCGGGGTTTTGCCGTTTATTCTGGATAATTAAAGTTCCCCTTATACAGGAAATGACGAATTTTTTTAATATTGAAAGTAAAAAATCCAAAGTTTAGTATATTTAGCATATGAATTTGGACTTTATACATACACCAAAAATACAGTTTTTTTATTGTCCTTTTCTGAAAAAATACACCAACACTCTCTTGAAAGCATGTTCGTTTTGTTCATCAAAGGTTTAGTGAGGGAATGCTTACATACAAAGTACCCCCGAAAAGGGGCCTATTCGGTGAAACATTTATAAAAAGGAATACATACTATATGATTTATAAAAGTGTTTAGCTTTAAATTTCAGTTTAACGCAATAACCGCATTTTTTTCTTGAATCAATGAAATTAATCGCTCTTTTTGTTCAAGAAATATCCGATTTTAATAAAATTTCGTGCCTATTTTACAAAATGTTCTTGATTTTTAAAAATGTCATTTTCATTCACATTCAGTCATGCCCCCCCCCCCCCCCACCCCCCCCCCCCCTCCAATGCTCTAGCACCACTGGCCAAAACCCCTTTAACAAAATTTCCCCCCCTCTTATGATCATCTTTTCCCCCGTTTCTTCTTCTTGGGTTTTTAAACAAGTTCCAATTCCCTGTGTCTCTGCCCCTTTTAACGGGGGGGAATCTGGGTTGAAATAGATTTTTTTCCCCTCTTTGTTTTTTTAAAAGTAGCTACCAAGCATCTACTATCCGGGAGGTCCGCATCTTGTTTTTGTGTCTGCACTTTTTTCCGTGATTGGGCCAACATGGATGAACGCGGAAACAGATGAAGAAAAAATGTGACGCAAAAACAAAAACCGACCACTTCGTCTGGGGGAAAAAATTTCCCAAAGAAGTACACACACAGTTTCCCTCCGGTAGTCCCCCCATTTTTTTTTGTCGTTGCCTTTATTCCCCTGATTGGTCCAAACATGGGTAACGCGGATCCATGTTTTGGGCCCTCAGCGGAATAAAGTGCGACGACAAAAACAAGATGGCGGACCTACCGGATGTGTAGACTGCTTTTTGTAGCTTCATGTGAAATATTCCCCCATGACGTAAGTGGTCGGTCTTTGCTTTTGCGTCATCAGTTCTTTTTTCTTCAGTCTGTTTCCGCGTTCATCCATGTTTGGACCAATCAGCGGAATAAAGTGCAGACGACAAAAACAAGATGGCGGACCTACCGGATGTGTAGACTGCTGTGTGTAGCTACATGTGTATAAATTTACAAGAACAGACACTGAGATGGGAGCAAAGGAACTGCAAGCTGATCTGGATGAACTCCAAATATGGTCAGACAAATGGCAACTAAAGTTCCATCCACAAAAATGCAGTGTTCTGAAACTAGGCAATAAAAAATCAGCAGCATCATACACCATGAAAGGAAAAACTGAAGAAGGAGAGCGGAGTACAACAACACTGGCCGAGAGCAAACTGGAAAGAGATCTGGGAGTAACAATAGATGAAAACCTCACATTTAAAGATCATGTGGCACAAGTCACAGCCAAAGCCAACAAAATAGTGGGGTTGATTCGGAGGTCCTTTGATTATCTTTCAGAACAGACTTTCAGCCAGTTGTTCAAAAGTCTTGTACGTCCACTGTTAGAGTATGGGCATTGTGACTGGCAGCCATACCAGAAAACGCTTTGCAGAGAAATAGAAGATGTGCAGCGCCGAGCAACCAGACTTCTCAGTCATTTGAAAGACAGGCCTTACTCAGAGAGACTAAAGGTACTAAAACTACCAAGCTTAGAACACAGAGGTCTCAGAGGCGATATTATTGAAGTCTATAAATATCTGAACGGCTACTACATAGTAAGTGCTCCTGTCTTCAAATTAGCTACTACCACTGACCTTAGGGGAAATTCTTTGAAACTGCAGAAGCAGAGACCAAGAATAAATATCAGATCAAATTTTTTTTCCCACAGTGGTCTCCAGCTGGAACAGTTTGCCAGACACGGTGGTCTCAGCCCCTTCACTGAATGCTTTCAAAAGACATTTGGACCAACACTGGAAACAACTAAAGATAGTTTACGAGCCAGAGTGTCTGACTTAAGTTAGGGACATGTATATTCCCACGCATGTGAAAACTTAAGCCAGTAAGCTAGGACCAACGAACAGGCCCCAAAAGGGGCTCAAACGTTGAATCAAGTCAAGTCAAGGCTGCCTCGATGTGCAAGAAAAAAAAGTATTGAAAGTCTTCTTCTGTCTTGTCTGTTGAGCGTCAATGGATGAGAAGCAAGCAGAAGCTGAAGTTCATTGAAGATGGACTCCTGAAGTTTTGCTGAACACGTGCTGTGATGTTCAAACTGGGAAGTTGTAAAACTGTATTATAGAACATACAACTACTAGCGTAAATCAATCTTACATCAGAATAGAAGGCTTTCGCAGTCCTTCTTAACACATTTGGTAACATTCAGCAGTTGTTAAAAGCCAGTAAACCACAGTGTGACAGGGGTGGTTGCGTATACAGATACAGACTTGCTGGCACCAAGTGATCACTGCACACTGGATCAGTGAACTGAAAATAATCCAGCCAGTGGAAGTTGTGCATCGCTGTCATTGGGGTTCATTTATTGTGATTTTTTTTTTTTTTTTTTTTTTTAGCAAAGAGTGCCTTCTTCATCTTGTCATCTTTCAATTTCATTGTTGCTTAAAACTATGACTAGAAATAGAATCAAGGGACTGCAACAGTGCATGCATGTGATTTGCAAAATAGTAATTACTTATTAATTCATACATGTGCTTTTTTTTTCTATGATTGATTGACAGCCTGAGCCAGTTTTTATTGAAGCTGAACAAAAGTACATGACAAAATCAGTCCAGTGTAACCAGACGTTGACTAGAAATCTAGACCAATCAATAGCAAAAAGAACATTGGTGGAGGACAATGTTAGTACTTACAGCAGATTAACAGAAGAAAAGGGTGAAAGGAGTAAATTCCAAGTTCAAGTGTGTGCATGCTTTAGAGAGAGAGGAATAGATCATGTGTTGTGTGCACGTGTGTGTTCGTTCTTTAATTTAACGTCTATCCACCTAACAGTGATCTTAGACAGATCTTAGACAGGCACGTTGTGTTGTGTGTGTGTGTGTGTGTGTGTGTGTGTGTGTTTTAAAAAAAAAAGTCAAATGTAACTGTGTCTACAGACTATCATCAACTATGTGACACTATGGCGTTCCCTGATCATCTGGTGATGTCCGAGGTGAAGACTGAAATCGATGTCGCTGAAGAACCAGAACCACCATCAGGTCAGTGCCACAAATTTCCTTCCTGTAGATCATGTGGAAGTTTCCTGTATGCATTGTTTAATTAATGACAGGGTAAAAAAAAGCAACAGTGCAGAAGATTACCATTATTTACCTTTTCCCCCAAACCCCCCCTCCTCAAAGGGCTTTGGCGTGACCCAGGTCCAAGGAAAAAAAAAAAAAGGTATTAAAACAATTCCAAAACCCCCTTTTTCCAAAGTCCCCAACCCAAACTTGAATTTAAACATTGTCCCTTTAACCAAAATTTCCCTCTCCCCATACTCAGCATTGTATAATGCAGCTGGGTTTTGTAGAGATCTGTTTTTAAAATCAGTTTTTAAAATTTTTTTTTTTTTTTTTTAATGGGAAAATGAAAAAAAAAAACTTCGGCAGAATGTGGGGTTTTCCCCCCAGCTTCAGGGTTTCCATTCAAACTAATGTGACTTCAGGAAACTGGGGGTGTTAGGGCCTTTCTTTTAATGGGACTTTTGTTTTAAAAATTGCAGATTTTAATAAAATAGTTTTTTTAACAAAGACTTTTGTTCCTACTTTTACATTTAAGGGGTTTTTTTGCTACCATGTCTGTCTTTAAAAATTCCAGTGTTTTTTAAAAAATTTTTGCTTTTTGGGGACTGTTTCATTGTATATTTTATTAAATTTTTTCATAACTTTAGGTTTTAAACCAAATTTTAAAGGAAGCTTGCAAGGGAAGGGAGGGAAGAATTTGGGTAATTTAAAAACATACAGTGAAATTTTAAACCCCGTAGGGGGCTTGAAAAATTTGGGAAACCATGGGAGAAAAGAACCCGCCTGATTTCCCTTTTTTTTCAATCAGAAGCACAATCATTGGCTTCATGAAATTTTAGCCTCGCCGGAATCCGCAAAAGATTTGGGGAAAATTTTGGAACAGAGTTTCCCCTGGAAAATTTAGAGTGAAAAAAGAAATTTGATAGGAAGTTACATAGGGCTTAACTGCAATGCCAAAGTTTTTTTAGGGAAACAGATACAGCAGTCTCTGTGTGGGCCCTTTCCCCACAAACGACAGTTTTTCTTTATATTACCCATTGTAAATAATTTTATTTCCTTTTATCAAATTTTCCCGTTGACATTGGCCCAATTTTTTTCATGAAAGGGGCCTACACAGCAGAAAAACCAAAAATCAAATTTGGGCCCTGTAAGGGGGGAAACAAGAGACCCAGGGATTTGTCAGTGAAAAGGGGGCAGCACAGCAAAGGGGACACAGGAAATTTTTTCTGGAAAGGGGGCAGCAAAGCAAGAAAAAACAGGGATTTGGCAGTGTAAAGGGGCAGCCCAGCAAGAAAAACACAGGTATTTGTCTGGAAAGGGGGGTGCCCCAAAAGAGACCCCAGGTTTTTTTGTCAGTGTAGGGGGCACAAGAAACACAGGGATTTTTTCCTGTATGGGGCCGCAAGAAACACAGGTTTTTTTGTCAGTGTATGTGGGCAGCACAAAAAAAAAAACACAGGTTTTTTGTCATTATGGGGGCAGCACCAAGAAACACAGGAAATTTTTCAAATGTTGGGGGCAGCACAACAAGAAACACATAAATTTTTCATGGGATGGGGCACACAACAAAAACACAGGAAAATTTTTCAGTGTAATGGGGGGAGCAAGAAACACAGGTATTGTCAGGGTATTTTGGGGGAGCACGGTAAGAAACACAGGGTTTTGCCCTGAAGGGGGGAGAAAAAAAAAAACACAGGTATTTGTCAGTGTAAGGGGGGGAAAACAAGAAAAAACCCGGGATTTTTCAGTGATTTGGGGGAAACAAGAAACCCCGGTTTTGCAGTGGAAAGGGGGGATCAAGAAAGACAGGTATTTGTCAGTTGTAAGGGGCAGCAAGAAACACGGTATTTGCTTGTTGGGGGCAGCCCAACAAAAAACACAGGAAATTTTTCCCTGTATGGGGGACAAGAAACACAAGGGATTTGGGCATTTTAAAAGGGGGCAGCAAGAAACACAAGTATTTTCAGTGTATGGGGGCAAACACAACAAGAAACAAAAGGTAAATTTTTTTCAGTGGGAAAAAAGGGGGGGAGCAAAAAACCGGAAAATTTTCCCGTGTAAAGGGGGGGCAGCAAGAAACACAGGTTTTTTGTCAGTGTAAAAAGGGGCATCCCAAAAAACCCCAGGTATTTGTCAGTTTTATGGGGGCAGCAAGAAAAAACCCGGAAAAATTTTTCATGTAAAGGGGGGCCAAAAAAACACCCGGTAAATTTTTCATTTTAAAAGGGGGGGGGGGGGGGGGTGCAAGAAACCCCGGGATTTGTCAATTTTTAAAGGGGGGGACACAGCAAGAAACCCAAAGGGTTTTGTCAGTGTATGGGGGGAGCAAGAAACACAGTAAATTTTTTCAGTGTTTTTAAAAAGGGGGAAACAAGAAACACAGGTTTTTTGTAGTTTTATGGGGGCGCACACAAGAAAACAGGTATTTGTCGTTTTATGGGGGCAGCAAGAAACACAGGTATTTGTCAGTGAAAGGGGGCAGCCCGCAAGAAAAACAGGAATTTTGTCAGTGATGGGGGGCTGTACATCAAGAAAAACCCGCACCCCAGTGATAAAGTTTTTGTGTTGATAATTCACGGCACAATGGCCATCAACCGACCATGGCTGACCACTCCTCAGTGATAAAGTCAGTGTTTTTTGGAAATTTCCCGTGCACAATGCCAAACAAATGGGCCATGGCTGAAACCCCTCCCCCATGATTAAACATGTTTTTGGTTTACAGTGCACAATTTCCATCACGACCCAATGGCTGACCACTCCCAGTCATAATTTTCCAGGAGGTGGGTTCACATGCACAAAAAAACACCCAAATTTTTCCCCTCAAATGACCATGGGGTGAAACCCCCCCTCAATTTAAAAAATGTTTATGTTGGGGGATTCACAGTGCATTTGCCATCACTGACCTTGGCTGACCACTGACCTCATTTAAAAGTCAGTGTTGGGGAATTTTACAAATGCAAAAATGCCATCACTGACCATGGCTGACCCCCCTCCTCAGTGATAATGTCAGTGTTGGGGGATTCACAGGGGCACCAAAGCCATCCCCTGACCATGGCCAACCCCCTTTTTTCAGTCCCTAAAGTTCCCGGTTGGTGGATTCACAGTGCACAATCAACCAATGTCATCACGACCATTGGGGTGACCACTCCTCAGTGATAATGCATGTTGTGGAATTCACCGTGCACAGTGCCATCACGACCATGGGTGACCAAACCCCCGCCCCCCCCCCCCCCCCCCCCCCCCCCCCCCCCCCCTCCCCCCCCCCCCACCTTCCACCTTGTGTATCAGACCCCCAAACACCCCCCCTTTCACCCCCCCGAAAACAGTTTCCAAACTGACACAAACCCCCCACCAGTCCCCCCCCCCCCCCCATCTGATCAGAAAAACCCGACAGACCCAAACACCCCCCTTAAAACCCCTCCCCGCCACCCCCCCACCATTCCCCCACCTTCCAATCTGTGTTCAGACCAACTATAATCACCCCCCCCAAAATTCCCCCCCCCTCCCCTCCGCCCTTCCACCTGATCAACAAAACCAACAACAACCACCGCTAACCCCCCCCCCCCCCCCCCCACAACACCCCTTTCCCCTTTCCCCAATCAAAACCCAAAAGATAACACCCACCAGTTCCCCCCCCCCCCCCTCCCCCCACCTTCCCACCCCGTGTAAACAGACCACCTTGCCCCGTTTTCCCCCCCCCCCTCTCCCCTTTCCTTTCCAAACCTGCATGTCAAAAACACCTGACAGAACCCTCCCCCCCCCAACCAGCCCCCCCCCCCCCTCCCCCAACTGCCCCTTTTCTGACACCCTCCTCCCCCCTTCAGGCCGCTGCTGACAGGAAAAAACCCAAATAACCCAGCCTTCCCCCCCAACCCCCCCCCACCCCCCCCCCCCCCCCCCCCAAAACCCCCCCCCCCACCCCCCCAAACCCCCCCCCCCCCCCCCACCCACCCCCCCCCCACCCCCCCCCCAAACCCCCCCACCCCCCCTCCCGCCCCCACTGACCCCCCGCTCCTCCAACCTGCACGCCAAAAACTCCCCTCCTCCTCCCCCAAACCCCCCCTCCCCCAACCCCCCCCCCCCCTCCCCCCCAAAAAAACTTCCCCAACCTCATGTTAACCACGAATTTAAGGGTGCCATCCACCATTTTTGTCCCCCAAACCCCCCTGCCCCCCCACCCCCACCCCAACCTCCATGTCCCTCGTTTTAAAAAAGGATTTTTCCCCCCTTTTTTCCTCTTTTTTTTTTTTTTTAATTCTAAATAAATTGAAAGTGAATACAAAAAAATGAAAAAATTGGGATCTGGGAAAATTTCAAAAATAAATTTAAAAAGTAAAATTTCCTCCTTTTAAAAAAAACTTTAAAAAAGGCGATCATTTTGTTGAAATCAACCCCAATTTTTTGCACCTTTACGGGAATTTAGAAATTTAGCAAAGTCATGTTGGTTTCTTAATTTGCAAATACAAACAAAAATCAGGGCATTTTTTTCTCATTTTTTCCCAAAACCCGATGGTCTGCCCAAAACAATAAGAATTTTTTGGTCCCTTTTTTTAATGTTTTTCAAAAATTTTAAACACTCGGGCTGCAAAATTCAAAGAACCACTGCAGCTTCGTTACAAACTTCAAAACCACAAAGTAAAAAAAGAGCTTACAACTTTAAACCCAAAGGGCTTTCCCCCCAAAAGAAATCATTCTACCACACACACACAACCCAAAGGGGCATGACATCCATTTTAAAAGGGGGTTTAGCTTAGCATATTTTTTTTTTTACCCACATCATGCTTTATTTTTTTTGAAAACAAAGATCCTTTTTGCAATTTTTGATTTGACAGAAAAATTTTTTTTTTTTTTAAATTTTTTTTTAAATAAAATAGGGGATTCACAGCAGAGCAACACACACATGCACATATTTATACACCCTCAAAAACCTTTTTTTTAAATTTAAACTTAGCCCGTGGGCAATTTGTGCAGTTACAACACTCACACACACACACAAAACCAAACCCCCACACACACACACACACACACACACACACACCCAAAGAAAACACACAACATACAACACACAAAACACCACAAACCAAACCCCTAAAAAACGCACAAAAAAATTTTACACAAAACACACACACACAACAAACCACCACAAAAAACCCCAAAACTTTTCCCCACACTCGCTCCTCACACCTTTAAATAAAAATTTTTTGTGGGAAAACTCTGCCGTTGTTCTTTAAATGGGGACAGATTACGGTAAACTTTTAGTTTTGAGTGGTTAAAACCCGGGGACTTTCTTGGTTTTGGGAAAAAAAAAGGGGGAGGGTAAAAGAGATGGATATTACAGCGTGGGTTTTTGTGGAGGAAAGTGGAGGGGAAATTTGGGGGTGAGAAGGGGGGGGGGAGCAAGAACAAGCATTCCCGAGGGGATTTTTTGTTTGATTCAGATATTTCAGAAGGGGGGGGGAGCCCTGCATGTCAGAGTGTTTTGTCTGAGTTCCCCTATAAACAGAAGGGGGGGGGAGCAAAGACATCAGTCAAGTGTTTTTGTGTCTGGTTCAGATATCCCGAAGGGTTTGGGGGGGAGCAAGAGACATGCAAAGAAGAGTGTTTTTTTGGGCAGAGGGGGCAGATATCCCGAAGGGGGTGGAGACATCAAGGGCCAAATGTTTTTTTTTTCCCGAGTTCGATAAACAGAAGGGGTGGGGGGACATGCATGTCAGAGTGTTTTTGGGGCTGATTTCCCGAAAAAACAGAAAAGGGGTGGGGGGAAATGCTGTAGAGTGTTTTGGGGGCTGAGTTCAGAAAAAACAGAGGGGGGGGAACAATGCATGTCCGAGTGTTTTGTGTTGAAACAGGAAAAGGGCCCACTCAGGGCCCCTTGCCCCCACCAAAATTTTTTGGGGCGAAAATGGGGCCCAAAACCGCCCCATTTCCCGTTCTCTGACAAATAACCAAAAAAAAAACGGTTATCTAAAAAACAAAAATACTGGGGAGGGTTTTCCTTTTTAAATACTAATTTACTAAAATTTTCAGAGAGTACGGAGGGGGAAAAAGCCCCCCACTGAAAACGCCCCCTAGAGTAACGCAGGGGAAAAAACAGTTGTGGCCCGGGGAAAGCGCCCAAAATACACGGGGGGTGGGACTAGGCTATCCGATTAAATTTTGGGAAATATGAAAAATTTCAGCGCGGCCAGCAACCCGACAAAGCCCTTAAGGTTAAATTGCCCCCCAAAAAGAAAAGCCCGACAAAAGAAGAGGGCAGAGAGAACAGACCCGACGACAGAGAGGGGCACAAATACACACACACACAAAACACACACTCACTCCCTCTTTTTTCTCTTTCTCTCTCACAACACACAACACTCACTCCCCCTCTCTCCTTTTTCTTTCTCCTCAATTAAATGGGCATAAAATCCGAAAACTTCTTTTGACTAATTTTTCTACCTACCCAAATTTGTAAAAAACAGGGGAGAAACGGGGCTGAAACCCGATCAATTTAAATTTAAAGGCTTATCGCAGGCCAGGGGCTCCGGTTTTCAAAAAATTTTCGACCCCAAAAAAAACAAAAAAACACAGCTCCGGCAGGCACCAGCCCCACTGCTTGCCTAGCAAAAGATTTGGGAAAATTTTTAGATTGCCACGTCGGCCCCAAAACCCCATTGAGGCGTCACACTACAGACCGGGGCCCCATTGTTTTTTTTGGGGGGGTCCCGTACAAGAAGGGGTTTTGTGTTTTTACCCGCTCTCTTTTTTGGAAATACGGGGTTTTTTTTTTGTGTTATTTTAAAAAGGCTAAAAAAAAGTTACTGAAGAACAGGTTTTTGCTATTGAGACCATAATTTTTACTTTTTTAAATGCATGTTAAATATTTGTTGGGAAAAAATTAGGCGAAACATGTTGTTAAACCGGGGAGAATTTTTTTTTTTAGAAAACGAAAAAGTAACCAAACTGCTTTGGAAAAGAACGACTATCTTAAAGGTTTTGGGTTTGGGTTTAAGGAAAAAAAAAAAAAGGGTTAAGGGCCCGTTTTTTACGGTTTGACTATTGAGAGATGGTTTCCTTTTCAATAAAAAACGCTGCATTTTTTGAAAGTTGGGGCCCAACAAAACAAACCATCACGCGTTGATTGTTGGGGGGCGGGGATGGGGCAGCTAAAAACCATTTTTTAAAAAAAATGGCCCTTCATTTCTTAAACCGGGGGTAAAAAAAACGGCTGATTCGTAAAGCAAAAAACTTATATTTGAAAAATTTTTGCTGTTCCCCAAAATAAAAATGTTTTCAGTTTTTGTAAAAAGACTTTATTTTTTTTTTTAACAAAAGATTCAGTGTTTTTTGTGGCAAAAAACGATCTGTGAATTAAATGTTTAAAACTTTCTACTTTCTAAATTCCCAAACCAGTTCATCTGCCTTCAAAATGTGCCCTTATGCAACTGAATGGCGATTTTTTGAAATTTTTCTGGCAAACAAACAGAAAAAGGGGGTTTGGGAGACCTTTGTAAAATCTACCATTAAAGGGAGACGAAATAATGGGGTGGCCAGCACTAACTTTATATAAAAAAGCTCGAATATAAAAACGACGGATTACTACACGGCGAAAAAGCCGCCAAAAAGCTTGGCTACAGCAATTACTGCGTAACTCTGCAAAAGGCCCTTGCAAGCTGGGTTTTGACGGCTTCTTTAAAAATAGAAAAAGGGTTTCCTGGGAACCCCCTTGGGTTTTGCGGGGAAGGGTAGGGTGTTAGGCCCTATTGGTAAAGGGGTGGTGGGGGTTTTGGGCCAAAGACGATAGTAGAAAGGCTTTTAAAAATAAAAAACGGGTTTACGCGTAACCGCCGTTTTTCGGGGAAAAAGGGTGGCTGTTTAGGCCAAAGGGGAGGGGTTTGGGCTACTGACGAAAGTATGACGGGCTTCTAAAAATAGTACCGGTTACGCTGTAACCGCCCGGCAAACATTTTTCCTGAAAACTTGCTTCAACGTCCTGCACACGCCGTGGGGTGGGGGTGGGGGGACGTGCATGCGTGGGGTGGGGGTGGGGGGACGTGCTCCTGCCCCACAAAGCCCCGAACAGTTTTCTAAAAATAGTTCTTACCTCACCTGCTTTGACGTCATGCTTCGCCGTTCACGCGCTGTGAACGGTGGCCTACTTGCTGGACTCCTGCCCCGTGCCTCTACGCTTCCCCTGCTTTAGCGTCCTGCTTCTACGCAAAAACGCAAGCACTGTCTTGCACCAAGTGGTGTTACACATGACAAATAATAAAGCTCTGTGTACACCACACACACTCCCACCCCAAGTCACCCCAAGTTCTTAATTAAGTTTTTAATTAAGTCACCCCAAGTTCTTAATTAAGTTTTTAATTAAGTTACTTCAAGTTCTTAATAAGTTCTTGATTAAGTTTTTAATTAAGTTACTTCAAGTTCTTGATTAAGTTCTTGGTTAAGTCACCTCAAGATCATAACTAAGTCATCCTTTAAGTACACCCAAGTTCTTATTCAAGTTCTTATAATTATCCAAAAAAAAATACAATCTATGTTTTTATCTTAAATAGCAGATGTCTAATATAGTACACACACGCCTCAAAAAACGCGTCATCGTTGAGGATGTCTTGCTCAGCGTTCTCTGCATAGATCTTAAGGAAGTTCTTACAACCGAAGCAACCACATTGATTACAATTCTGGTCTATGGAAATGTCTTTTATAGACTCCATGTCTTTATTTATTGACTTTATCATTTTATAATACGCCATGATCTATTTTTATTAAAAAAATTTAAAATATTATTCCATTATAAATGGATCAAAATGATGCTTTGTTATTGGCGGTTTTGGCGTGCTGTTGTGTTCGGCTTCTGTATTTAGCGGCGGAGATTGTTTGGGCTCTTGTTTTTGCCAGCGTTGTTTATATATTTTATAACCGTAATAACCGCCCCCAGCAGCAGCAAGAGCACCAAAAATGACAACAGTTTTAAGTTCAATATTCCATGAAGACTTTGGGGCCCTTGTATCACATGGAGTTTTTATAGCGGGCATTGAATCAACTTGTTCTGGCGTTGACGGTGTTATGTTTTCATGATGCTGTAACATTAATTTTTTTTGTCTGTTCCACTCTGCTAATTTTTTTCCTGCTTTAACACGCCCAGGATGAGGATTCTTTTCACTGGTCCCCACCTGGTTCAGTGTTTTCTGCTGATTTTCTCGCTTGGTTACTTTCTCCACCTGGTTCTGGTTCTGATGATTTTCCAGCTCGTTCATTTTGAAGGGAAACAAAATCTATATGATTAAAAGTTATTAATCCCATGATTAATGGCGATAACAATGTTCCAAATCTGTAATATAAATCACATCCTAGAGACTCTAATGTCTTTGTTAAAACTGGATCTTGCGTTAAATCATACGTAAGATCTTGTTCAGAATCAATGGGAGCAAATCTACTGACTAGTTTAGTGTACAAACTAAGAGCCGTTTGCCCCACACTTTTTACCATTCTCGACCCCAGCTGCGCTTCATACCTGTTATGATACTTTATAATGTCTTGTGACGACATCTGTTGAATCTGTTCTATGCTGAATTCAGTTCCGAGGAACTGTTTTGTTTTCCCACATGCTGCTAAAGAGTACAGCCTCTCCTTTTTGGACATAATAGCTTGGTCGTCAACTTCTTCTTTTGCAAGCCCAAGACTTTGTAGGCCGCTCTGTAGCTCTAGCAGATCATCGCTGTTCATGTTTTTTATATTAATTATAATTATTTTATTTTCTAAAAAATGAGCACCGAAAAAACTATTGCCAACCTTGTATACCATTCTGCCGTTATTGGAGGTCTAAGTGTAGGATACTCAATGCTTGGTAAAAGCTTGTTAAGAATTAAACCAGCAGATCTTGGCAAACTAGACTTTGAGGATTCAGCAAAGCTAATTGCTATCATTGCAGCTTCGTTTGCCACGAAAGATTTTCTAGTTAAGCAAGGAATAATTCCAGACAGTATAAATATGTAAATAAAAAATACCTTTATAAAAAATGGCTTCACTCGTAATGATGATAGGTGGCGCTGTGGTGAATGCGCTTGCTTTTAGCGGAAGTAATTTCGCATTTAGTAAACTGCGGGATGACGGCGAGAGAAAAAGACATAACAAAGCTATGGAGCAACTAGCAGCTGCACAAGACGCCTATGAAAAGCAGAGACTTGAGCAGTTAGATTTTATTAATGACACACTGAAAAAACAGGGGCATGCAGCTTACATATTTAAAGATGTTGATCAAGCAATAAAACAATATTATCTAGTAACAGGCAAACCAATCCAGACATTGCCCCACCAAAATTCAGTGACTTTTATCAACCATCAGAAAAACAAAAGATGCAAGAAATCGCGTTTATTGCCTTTGGTATGACCGTCGTGTATTTGTTGCACATAATATTGGCTGAATAAAAAATGAACAAAATCTATTATTCGCCCAAAGGATATTGGAAGGGCATCGCAGCAATACAAAAGCTAAGCCAAGCGGCAGGAGTCAGTGAACAAACAGCAAAGGAATGGTTATCTAAACAAGCGATTTGGCAAATTTATTTACCTGCACCTAGGCGAATACAGAGACCACACTTTGTGAACACAACTCCAAACGACACCCATCAAATGGATCTTCTATATTTACCCTCTGATAGGATTAGACGAAAAAGATTTAAGTACACACTCACAGTCATTGACATGGCTTCAAGATACAAAGATGCAGAACCATTAACACAAAAGAGTGCTTCTGCTGTTGCTGTTGCTATACAACTGATATACCAACGAGGTCCTTTAATTTATCCTCGCATGATTCAAGTCGATGATGGAAAAGAATTTAAAGGCCAAGTGAATCAATTATTGTTAAAACACAGAGTTACTATTAGAAGAGGCATTCCAGGAGTTCACAGATCACAGGCTTTAGTTGAAAACTTTAACAAACAGTTAGCCGAAAGACTTTTTTCCTACCAGTATCACAGAGAGCTTATTGACAATTCTCGCAACACAGAATGTGTTAGAAGATTGCCCTCAGTTTTGCGCGCAATGAATAATGAAGAATTTAAAGGGTTAAAACCAGTACAAGCAATCAAAAGAAAAACAATAAATGTTGCTGAAGGAGAGTCTTCATCCGGCAAACTATTACCATTTGGATTGAAAGTAAGGTACCTTTATTTACCGGGGAAGCAGAAGGGGACACTCGCATCAGGGCAACAGATCCAGTTTGGAGTGTCGATCCATATGAAATAAAAAGAATTGTAAAAATGAATCCGCCCGTGTATTATTTACGAGAAACTGACACAACAAAACAACCAGCTCCTCAAAGATCTTTTGTGAAAGAAGAACTGCAGATAATCCCACCAGACACAGTTCCGCTTTAATTAATTTACGTAAACATATTTTGGTTTAAAATGGAAGGCCAGAAGGAAGACGAAACAAGAATGGTAAAGGAAGAGACCTTGAAAATGATACGGGAATCATTTCATGCGTGTAATGCTATTAAGGAAACATTTTCGAGGATTAATCAATGCATGCTAAATCATCCAGATCACCTACAACCCCCAAATTGGGAAAAAGAATATCTTGAAATAATAAAAATAATTCGAACTCGTCAAGCAAACATGAGAAAAGATTTAAATGAATTGGATGAAGCTATGATTGATCTTATAATAAAAGTTGATGAAAAATATAAACCCCCCTGTTTATGCGGTCCTCCAGTGCCCGATTGCATATGAAAACTCTGGATTAGCAAACACGCGTTTTGTGTTTGTTCTATCTAACGACTTCTTTGTTACAACTGTTGTGTTGATCTCATGTAGATTAGATCGTAGTTTTACGTTGTCATGATGAAAAGTCTTATTGCCAAACAATGCTTCTTTGTAGTTGTCATGTGATATGTTTGACTGCACAACGCTGTGAGATATTCCCTTTGCTTTCTTAATGATTTTCTCCTGGCTCGAAATACTGTACATTTTTGACCTTAACCCCACATACTCCTTGATCACCTTTCCAGATAATTCATCCTTCATCTTTCCTAAAACCTTCTTGTTAGTAATTGAATGTAAAGGCGAGTCTTTAGGGTAATCGGATGTGTCATACCATCCCGCACGTCCTTTAGCTACTTCCATTTCCATGTCTTTATAGATGTCTTCAGTAGGAATATCTATAACAAAACTGTCTGTATCTGTGTAAAGTACTCTGGACTCAGGATACGAGGGCTTAAAGTAGTCATAAAGAAACTCTAACATCAAAAGCTTTGATAATTCTAAAACAGTAAACCCGATAAATACAGGTTTGTCTAATTTGACTTTCTTTTTTTTCATCATTATGCCAAAAAGCTGATCATGAAATCTTTTAAAGTCCTGATAATTAGGTTTTGAAGTCAGCTTAATTGCTTCATTCTCTCTGGTGACCAATCTGACATCTTTACGCTTGTGCGGATTCTCCATAGTCTTTCCAAAACAGCTGTTGTTCATCAGCTTGAAAAAGTCTTTTTCTGAAGCATCTGTGGATTTGGTTCTGAGATCAGTGTTCTTCATGATGTATGGTTTCATGAACTGTTCTTGATCAAAAGCAATTATGCGATGAACTGCTGTCAACTTCAAACCATGCCTTAAATAAAATTGTAGAAGTCTGTAATGACAGACATAATTTTTTTTGCCTCGAAGATTAGGCACAAGTTTAGGCGGTTCTCTAGGATCCATCTTTAGGCTTTCTGCAGCTAATGGGTAGTCATTATGCTGGTCATGGAGTTCATGAGGATAGTCTAAGTCAACTTCTAGAATGAAACCACGCTGCTGATCAGGCGTTAAACTGTTCAACCACTTTAATGCCTTTTGAATGTTTTTCGGATCGCCGCCTGTGTACATTTTAAAGTTGCGTAATGGAAGTGATTGCGCCATTGCCCAACCATACAGATTGTTTGCATCTAAATACATGAGATAGTTAGACCTTTTACTCGGATCATAATGATCCAAGTACTTGTTGTTTGCTTTACAGTAATGATGCGACGCCATACTAATTCCTCCACGCAATCCGTTTTCAATCATCTGAATCATTGGTAAATCTGACAATAAATCAATCTGCACTCCAGTAAACTTTAAGAAAGCATCCCAACTCATCCCGGGCGCAGAAATGTAATGCGCGGGATCCAGGCTATAATGTTTCATGCAGGTCTTTCTATAATTTTCAAAAACGTCCGCCAACAAACATGTATCAGCCTTTAAGTAGGAATCGTGATAGTCTCCCATCGTTTTACACTCTAACTTTTGCCACGCATCTTGAGCATGCTGGTAATCAGAATCACTAATGTCCTTTCCTCTGAGACTAGAAAAGAACGCGCCTTTAGGAGGAAGTGTGTCTTCATCAAACCTTTCCCAACTGTTCATGTACTCATAAGGATAAACACCCTTTCTAACAAGAGTTGAGTCAAAATATTTTTCCGTTATTGGGCAGGACTTTAAGGACATAGCCAGTGCCTCTAATGAGCCCATCATGTGTTGCATAGAGTCGTAGAAAGACATGTTATTTAAAGTGAAACACATGTACTTTTCTGATGACTGTGCAATGCATGCTACCCTGAAGGCGTTGGTTACTGCTTGCAATATAAGATGAGAGTCGTAACCTCGCAAGTTATGAAAGAAGATGGGCAGCTTCCATGTCTTTGGTTCAAACTTTAGTTGAAGATTGCATTTACTGTGCGCTGCTCCTCTGAACTTTCCACTAATGTGATCATGGTCTCTTACTGTTGGATTCACTGCGCCTGATGAGAGGCCTAAACCACAAATCCAACAGTGAGTGGCTGAGTCATACTGTTGTTGGTCTTCAGGCGCCATTATGATTTCAGATAAATTCAGATTATTAGAACAATCATTACGCACTTGCTGCATGCGCTTTAAAAATCTTCTAGCAGCATTAGGCCCTCTATATAATTCTGGCTTTGAATGAACGCCATCCGACCTAACAATAATGAAGGCAAATGAACAAATCTGATGATTACTCATTAAGACTGTTTTTCGAAGTTTTTGTGGTGCTGGCCCTTCATAAGGAACAATAAGCGACTCGAAGTCTGCGTAAACTACGTATGGACTTGTTTGCAGTTTTTTCCAGTTCTTAAAACTAACTTTAGATCCGGGTGGGGGCGTAATTAGTTCTGTATTACAGTCTACAGAACTTTTACAATGTTTTATATGTTCACTCGCGGCTTGCACAGATGGAATTCTTGTTAAACATTTTCTGCAGAATTCTTGTTTATGTTCATGTTTTGAAGTATGCGCTAATAATCTGCTCATTGTGCGTATCAATGTGTAATGGGGTAGCCCCGCTGGTGAAAACATTAGGAGTAAGTCCACATGACTTTTGGCTGGTTCGCCTATTGTTGGACTGTTCTTGGACACTTTAATCGGCTGTAGATTTGTTTCCTCATCCCCATGTGTAGACATTAACAGTTATTGGTTTGTTTTGTTCTTCAAACTGATCAATTTGGTCTACACTCACAGGAAAGGATATTCCATTGAAGTTAAGATCTTTGGTGTATTGCCGATAATTAGTCACTCTCTCTGCGTGTTCGCGGACATGATGCAGCCTTGCAAGAACACACCACATGAAACATTTGTTGTCTGAATTTTTTATGTTTAAAACTGCTCTCTTTAAAATCAACTCCCGAGGCAGCGGAATGTAAGCCTTGCCTACAATCGGTGCATACTTAGCCTGTTTTAATCTAATCTCTAAGACTTCGCCCTCTGACCAACCAGAGCCTCTCATTTTGACTTCTTCAGCGGCAGCGTCAAACTGTGTAAGCAGTTCGTCTGCCCAACCGGGTGTTAAGTCATTATGAGAAAGAATAGTCTGCTGTTTAGTTGAGACCCAGACTTCTAGATTTTCTTCATTTATTGTTACATAGTCGATTAAAACAGCTAACATTACTTTAACTGGCGGGTCTATTGTTAGTTTGCCTGGAACTTGAGAAATAGCATGAACAACACTTGCCTGTACGTTTGTTGGGTCAATGACTTCTAAATCAATATCATTCAGCGCTCTTGATAAACGCTCTCTCTCGAGCATTCCTTCAAACAATTCGTCTTGTCCTTCATATATCTTAGCCATGCTGTCTTTCTTTTCTAAGCCAAAATATTTATTTAAATTAAAAAAAAATACTTAATCAGAATCAATATCGACGGTCTTTTTACGCTTGGACTCATAAACTAAAGTATAAACACCTTTTGGTGTTGTTAATGCGAGCTGTTTAGAACAGAGTTTAATGTCTCGTTTACTTTTTTTAAGCATTCCTTTTTTATCTGCTCGGGGTCTGGCTGTTGAGAAAAACTTGTCCTCGCCTTTCTTTGAAGATCAAACTTTTGTCTTTTATAGTCATCAAAATCGGCCTGTAAACGATTAAATTCTTCATCCGTGATGTTTGAGTCAGCTAGTGCTTTATTTATTATCAGTTTGAAGGAACTAAGTTTAGCTGTTATTAGTTGAACCATAGCTGTGTGCTTTTGGAGTTTAGTTTTTATTTTTTTGCTAGCAGCACTTACAGCTAATGAACACAGGCCGAGAGCTAAAGACAACCCGCCTAGAGGCAAAGCTGCGGGTGCACCAACACCTGTTGCTAAGAGGCCTACACTTGTTCCTGCTGATAGAGCACTTAAGTTGATGTTCCAGTATTAACATATGTTACAGCATTAAAGGCAGCAGAATACCTTCGTTTGGCTTTGCTGTATTTTGAAAGGTCTTGCTCTAGTTTTTGTTGCATTTGTGTAATGTTTGTTAAT
Source organism: Conus ventricosus (assembly GCA_018398815.1). Taxonomy (NCBI): domain Eukaryota; kingdom Metazoa; phylum Mollusca; class Gastropoda; order Neogastropoda; family Conidae; genus Conus; species Conus ventricosus. Next base: position 38,038 of record JAFLJL010000905.1, read on the forward strand.
CTGAAGGTTTTTATGCTAGGGTTTTCTACTATCTCTTCTCTTGGCATCTCCGGTGCTGTAGGCACATTTGGATAAACCTGAACAGACATGCTTTTTATAAAATGAAAAAATAATTTAGTATAGTACATCTTCTAATCTGTTAGATTCAATATTTAGCTGTGCATCATATAATAAAAACAAATGTACATTAAGTGGTTTATCGGCTTCTTCTTCTTTATCAATTTGAATGTTTATTACGTCTCTCACAGTTCTCCCGCTTCCATGTAACTGATTATCCTCCGTTGACCTTAGGTCAATCCATAAACCGTATTTTGTTGTTAAATAATCATCAAGTCTTACACTGTGAAGGTGTAGATCTTTAGACACAAGGTCAACTGTTGGATTTCTACACCTCCCACCTCCAAACAGTTTTCTTATTTCGTCAAAATGATGATAAGGTCTAAGCCCGCTAGCGTAGATTTGGTTAGGACTGCCCTCAATCGAACATTGTACTTTCGTTATTTTTGGATTAAAAAACTTTTCACTTCCTCTTTTGAATGGTTCTTCATCTTCACACAGCAATAAAATACCTTTAAGCGATATTGCTGCGACGCTAAAACTAAAATTCCATATAGCGTCTGCCCTGCTTTTAGGATATGTTGAATGATGACGCACGTTTTCGTAATATATTGCTATTTTTGACTTATATTGTTGCTCAATCAGCCTTGCTAATTTAAGGTTGCTGACAACGTCAAACTCTAACGAGATGTCAGAAATGCTGTACTTTGCTTCGGTGTCTGTTGATTTGATAACCCGTTTGTATTCATTAAAAGTTAGTTCATATGACAATCTGTCTTTTAATGCTCCTTGAAAGTATGGCGCATGCGCTTTTAACAACTCAAAATCTAGGGGAATGGAAAAGCGATTACCATATGCATAACTTACAGCTAAATCCTTTTTGCTGCTTTTAGCACCTGAGGCAAGTTCGGCGCCTATTCTAAGTTTTAGTGCTTCTTCATTGCCGATTCCTTGAAACGCAAGATCTTCCCTTTCATTCGCGGTTAGCCATAGATCAGAATAGGTTAAAAATATGTCTGCATTGTTTAAAGAAAATACTTCTTGCCCCTCAAGTTTTACAGAAATTTTCTTAACGATTGCCCGTCCCAAATTCTGGACAACTGTTCTGGTTTGCTCTGTTGTTGAAGTGAGTTCTATTTTAAAAGTAAGCCGTGCAGAGCCTGGCACAATCAAATCATCCGCTCCTAGGTCTGGAAATCTAACAGTAAGAATTTGATCTGCATCAATAGTAGATGGATTATTTGGAACAGTAATATTCCGTTTGTTTCCCTTCACGCCACGGGGTTCTTTCAGCTTTCTATACGGGTCAAGAATCGAGCCATATGCTGCCATTTTTATAAAACAAAATAAAAAGTTAATTATTTAAAAACATGGCAGGAATTGAAGGTGAAGAAGATTATGATGTTTTTGATCCTAGAGACGACATGGATGAAAGGACTCCTTTGACACAGCATCGCTCAACGGCCACAATGCGGAGTGAATTAACAGAAAGTACGGTTGGAGCATTTTACCAAAGTTTAGGCCTAGAACCTCCCGAATTTATAGACCCAAATGATTTTGAATTAGAAGATGGTCATTTGTATGTGAACAACGATCAAGGGCAACTTGTTCGGCTTACAACTAAACCAGACCCATCAAAGTTTTTAGCTGTGGGTTCAATTAGAAATAGACTCAGTGTGAAAGATCAAAATCGCCTTGGCATTGCTAGACCGAAATTAAGGGCGGAGGCAGTTGCTAAACTTCAAAACACACTGCAGGAACTCCCGACAGATAACCAAATACAAAACATGGAACTTAAAGAATTAAATCAATCAGCAGGTGAATTTATAAATGTAATAGAAGCAGAATCCAGTTTTTCAGAAGAAACAGCGTTAAAGACTATACACAACTCACCGCTACCCATGCGAGAACTAACGGCCCTTGATCATGCTTTGAGAAGCATCAGAGCCGAATTAGCAAACAAATTAGCAAAACTAGGTGAACTAGATGAGCATATAAAAAGAGAAAAAGAAAAACTCGTTGAGGCTGATGACGCCAACTTAGGGCATGATATTAAAGAAAGAATAAAACAAAGACTAAAAGATCTTGAACAAGAGAGATCAGCAAGACTAGAAGTGCTAACTACTAACCGAGACCAATTACGAACTCAAGTGAATAGAATAAGAGAAACTATCGAAAAAATTTTACATGAAGACGCAACGCTAGCAGAACGAATCCGAACACTGTTTAGAGAGCAAGGAGTCACATTAGCAAGCGTTATAACGGCCTTAGGATTTGCAATAAGTACACTAGTGATGGCTATTACAGGCGGTGGAGGTCAAAGTTCATTACATCCATCGCCATCGCCATCGCCTCCGCCTGATAAATCATGGGTAAAAAAACAGCTTGATCATCTTGCAAGTTTATTAAAAAAAATTAGCCAGTAAAGCCGTGGACGCTTTACCAGGAATATTGGGGAGTATTGTCAGCTGGCTTTTGTCTACTGCAAGCAAAGTAGTTGGCTTTATGGCCGAGCACTTATGGACATTAGTTCTCGTAATAGTTGGGTTACTATTTAGTAAGATAAAGACCAAGTAATCCTATGCCAGTTAATCCAAGAACAAGCGCTGTCTTTTCATATTCATGGTCATCGCGAACAGAGTCCGCGAGCTTTGCTGAGTCTTCAATGGCTTTTGGGGGTTGGGCCTCAGGGATTGGGTGACTTATTCTTGGGGGTTCTTTTATTGTTTGTAATATTACTGGCCCAGAATTTATGTCGTTTTTCCCAACCTTCTGTTCTTAGAACAGACCTGTGCACCCCCCGTATTTCTCCGTATTTAGTACGGATTTAAGCTGGGGATACGGAAATACTGATAGTGCGCTCAAAATACGGATTTACTCGCCACCGAAATACGGTATCGGCTGCTACGATCTCCGCCGCAAAAATTGACAGTTTGCACAGTCACCTTAGCGGTGAAACTAAGGGACATAATCAGGCGCGGAGAATGCAATTCCGTTATCAGGTGAACGAAAGTTTTTTGCGAAGTCGTTGGTCTCGCCTGCCATTAGATGATAATAATATCATATGAGCAGACTATACATTGAGGGCAAACGAAGTTATCTTGTGTACATTTACATTGGCAATGTCACTCGACTTTGTCATGAAATGCGCAACTGCGGCCAAGCTCCGTATCTCGTACCGCGTGCGTTCAAACATGGCGGATGACGAAGCGTCTACAAGTGTTGGTGGAGATTGTTGCTGCGGCAAACGGCGTACAGATGACAGTTCACCGGCAGTCTGTGGTTCGGGGAAAAAAAAAAAAAGAGTTCAGCTGTTCAAGCCAGCGTATGCCAAAACTTTCCCGTGTGTCAAAGCATCGTCGAAAGGCGAAGAGTATGCCTACTGCACTGTGTGCGGGAAAGACTTTTCGATAGCTCACGGTGGCGCCAATGACATTTCAAGACATGTTGCCTCGGACAAACATAAACAGATTTTAAAGGCAAAAAGCGCAAGTAATATTAGCAGCTTCTTCTCTTTCTCTAAGCCTACGAGTAATGACACTTCTTTGGCAGTCACTCGAGCCGAAGTGATGATGGTGGAAATGATCGCACATCACAACTTGCCACTGGCTGCAGCGGACACGTTGTGTCGTGGGTTTAAGATGATGTTTCCTGATAGTCGCATCGCGGCAGATATGCGTTGTGGCCGTAAGAAAGCCACATGTTTGGTGAAAGCACTAGCCAGCGAAAGACAGAACATTTTGTCTGAGAGAATGCAGACAGCTGCATTCACGTTGTCAACAGACGGCAGCAATGACGAGAAGAGTAAACAGTATCCCCTCGTCATAAGGTCTGTTGACCAGGATACGGGACTGGTACATTCAGAACTGTTTTCCCTTCCTGTCTGCGACGTCCGCAGTACTGGCAAAAACATCTTTGATTTGTTGGATAAGGAACTAAGTGCTCGTGACCTAAAGTGGGATAACTGCTTGGCTCTAGGCAGTGACAACGCCAATGTTATGACAGGGGAACACAAAGGTGTCTTTCATTATGTCAAGGAAAAACACCCCAGTGTCTTCTTGTCAGGCTGTTGTCTGCATTTGGTGCATATTGCAGCAGAGAAAGGGGCTCAGTGTTTGCCAGACGTAGCAGAGATCTTGCAAGACGTTCATAATTACTTCAGAAAGAGTGAGAAAAGACAGAAGGAGTTCAAGCAAATGCAAGAACTGTTTGACATAGAGAGCGTGAAGATGCTGAAGCACACTCCAACAAGGTGGCTCAGTATTGGAAGATGTCTTGAAAGACTTCTTTTGAACTGGGATGCTCTGAAGGCATTCTTCAAGGCTGAAAAGGAAGCCCAAGAGAAAAAACAGCCATCAGGCAGCAAGTCTGCAATCAAAGCCACTTCATCAAGCTGCAAATCTGCAAGCAAGAATGCTACATCAGGCAGCAAGTATGGTCAGAGTCAGTCTGTAGGGGGAAGCCAGTCTGAAGAACAAAAGAAACCAGATACTGAGGAGAATGAATGTCAAGACAAAACTTATGCGCAAAAGAAGGTTGACAGTATCCTTGTCTTCTTGAAATCCCCAACCAACAAGCTCTACATGCTGTTTCTAAACTACACTGTAAAGATGTATGATCCTGTTCTTGTTGGACTTCAGTCTGAGGCCCCAAAAGTGCATGTGCTGAGAAAGACACTAATCAAACTGATCAAAAGTGTGCAAATCCGTTTTCTGAAGCCCTCAGCAATGGCAAGTGGTGCACCTGAAGATGTGGACTTCAAGAGTACCTACAACTTGAAGGCTGACAAAGACCTCATCATTGGAGAATCAGCAGAGGCCTTCATTGCTGATGCTGACAAGAATCTTCTCAGACCTCATCGAATGAAGCAGTTCTATTGTGATGTCAAGAAATACTTCACTGCAGTGTGCAGCTACCTTGTGGAGAAGCTGCCAGTCAAAGATCCTCTTCTTCTACATGCAGAAGTTGTTGATGTTGCCAACCAGCAAAGTGCTCAGCGTTCTGACCTAGCATGGTTTGTGGATAGATTTCCTGCTCTGATACCTCCTGGCAGCAGTAGAGACACTGTGATGGAACAGTTTGCTTCTTATCAGTGCACAGACATATCGGGTTGTATTGCAGACAGGATAGATGAAACCTGGGCAGCTGTAGGCAAGCTGAAAGATGAAGAAGGTGAGGCCTACATGAAAGAGCTTTCCCTGGCCATGCTGGGTGTTCTGACAGTTCCCCACAGCAATGCACCTTGTGAAAGGATTTTCTCAACAGTGAGAAAAAACAGAACTGATCAAAGAGCTTCACTGGGTGATGATACGCTCGAGGCACTGCTCGTTGTGAAGGCACAGCCTGGGCAGCGTTTGAACATGAGCACCCATCCAAGATGCTACACAAACTCAGGAGTGCTTACTATGAGGCAAATAAGTGACTTGCTGTGAACATAATAGACTTGTACCAAAACACATTTTTTTTTACAAACTGTTAACTTCTGTTGATTATTTTCGGATGTGTCGGAAGATTCTGCATCCTGATCACCTTGTACTGGGACGATTTATGACAAAGGAGTGACTGTGGCAATTCACATGTGTTTCTTTTTCACTTTGTTTTATATGTGTCTTGGAAACATTCAGAATACTGAAAGCTCACCCAAAATACTGAAAATCATTTGCTTGGATACTGAGGTGTCTTGCTGGGGGTGCACAGGTCTGTGTTCATTGCCTGCTATAAGAATTTCATTATTATAGTTTATTATTATTCCTACCTGGAGTCTGAGGTCAGAAGGCAGCATGTATAAACCAGTGCCAACAGCAAAGTCTACTTTCGATCTTGCGTATTGTAAAACATTTTGGTATCTTTTAATACTTGAAGGTAAATCAACTGTAGAATTAATGGCGTCCTCTAAATTTGCTAAGTATTGTTTTTGCGCGTCAAAGCCAGTAGAAGGATCAGTTATGCTCGATCTTGCCTGTGCTTGCGAACCTAGCAAACACCAAACGTAAGTACGAATAGAGTCGTTTATTCGTTCTATTCCCGCCCTAGTTAGGCCCTTAGAAGTGTCTAAGATAAATGTTGTCCATGCTGTTTTATGCTCTTGCTCTATGGACCCTAGGTGAACAGTTGTGCCTGAAGAGAAAGATGTGTAAGGAGGATTCCAGTCATACTTATACTTTCTGTGCACGCCCCAATAATAAGGGGTGCCTAAGCCATGATTAAGATCAGACTTTTGTCTAAAGGCTGTCTTGGTGTTAATATTGAATTCGTTACAGATTCTTTCAAAAGCCTTCATGTCTATTCTGTTGCTGAATGGATTAAACGGTTTGTCATTTGGTAATGGAGCTTGCAGTTCAGTCAAAATACGTCTGAAGGTGTAATAAAAATGAAATCTGTACACTGACCTCACCAAAGGATCAGGATGATTTAAGTGATCAGCATACGACACTCCACACCCAGTTGTTGCACAAAACACAGCAAAGTTTAACTGGTTCTGATAAAACTGCATCGGATGACTGAACCACACTTTTGCGATGTAGTCTTTTTTAATAGGGGGGTTAAGATATCTGCTTAATGGAGTACTCACCTTTTTATGAAAAGAGGCAGTCTGGGTCACAGCAATGTCAAGAGCGTCAGTTGCTATATTTTTAAGATTGTAGTGCGGCCCAACAGAATATTTTGCACCAGTATATTTGAATGCACTCATTTTTATTTCGTTTAAAAAAATGTTTGTAACAATAACAACCCAAGACCGTCCTTCGTTTTAGAACATGCTATTGATAATGGGTGCGGAGCCAAAATGGTTGCGCTTCATGAAATATTTTACAAAGTTGTATGGTTTAATATAAGTGAATCAAAGAAGAATAATAAGATTCAGAAAATTGACAAAACAGGGGCCAAAGTTAGCCAGTTAACCATACCTGATGGTTATTACGGGTTTTGCTCGCTAAAAGAAGCAATGAGTAACTTTGACATAACTCTCAAACTTAACAATGCGAATCTGAAAACAATGTTGTCCTTCAAGCCTGAAGAAGAAGTAGGTTACTATTTTGATAAAGAGCTAGCTAAAATGTTAGGCTTTACAGCTAACAATTATAGATTTAGAGTTACACCAGCCAAAACTACTTATGAGGGGGAAAGTCCGCTCGATCTTGCATTACATTCATTACTCTATGTTCATTTGGATGAGCTGAGCACTGATGAAAACTTATATGATGGAAGGCCCTCAACTGTTTTAAGAGCTCTTCCGTCAGGGAAAGCTGCATATTGCGATTATGAAATTATACAATTCCCTAATTTACAGTTTAAAAGATTAGTTTGTGGGAGGGTTGGATCATTTAATATAAAAATCAAAGACAAAGCGGGGAAAGTTGTAAAATGTGATAACCTACACATTGTTTTGGAAATAAAATAATAAGTTGTACTAAAAAATAATGTCGCGGGGGCCAGAAGAATCAGGAGTTACATTGGCGCCTGTAAGGTGTATAACCTTAGAATTAAAAGACCTTGCAGACGTTACAGACTTTGAACAGAACGGTGAGATAGGCACTTTGTATGGGCTTGAGTACACTAAAGATGGTGATTATAAACGCAAAGAGGTTAGCGACAGCAAAAAGTTTCCTAAACTAGAGCAACTGCGCAATCTAGAAGCAAATAATGTTGGCCAGTATGAATATAAAATAGTTCGAAAACCTGACCTCAATTGGCACTTAGAACCATATTTAGAATGGGACATAAAATTTGAATTCATAAGCCCATTTACATTTTTTGACCGTCAAAAAAGTTTCAGAAAAGCATTCAACTCTGGCCCTTTACATGTAAGTCTTATGCCAGATGACAATAGTCGGAAAGAGATTGAAATAACGCCATATGAGAATAAACAGTACATCCTCCACAGAAAAGAAACGGTTTTAAAGGACGCTTCTACAAAATTACAGTTCTTTCCACAAATGAAATTAGGAGACACGTTCACAATGATATTTGAAATTTCTGTCTTAAAAGATGAGGCGAGGAATGGGGCTGTGGGCGTTAGTGACGTCCTTTTAAAAGGAATTCTAATTAGCTGGCAAAACTTAGGCGTTGAAAAACTTAAAGTTACTGTCGTCGTTCTTCACAATGGCGAGGATATTAAGGTCATAACAACAAGCAACAAAATCAATATTAGTCTAAATAGAAACAATCTTACAGAACTAAATTGGATTAATCTTACACATTTAGGCCTTATTGGGTTTTATTATACTGAACAAGTTTTAACAGAGAGCATGATAAATACAATAACTGGATTAGATTAAATTCTATTATAAAACTATGGAGCAGTTAAACTTTATGACAAAAACCCCTCATTGTTCATTAATTTGTGGGCAAACTGGTTGTGGAAAAACAATATTTGTCCTAGACCTATTACAAACAGTTTATCGCTATAATTTTGATCACATTGTGATTTTCTGCCTAACACTTAAATGGAACAAAGCATATCATGATAGAAGGTTCAGACCTGTGCACCCCCCGTATTTCTCCGTATTAGTACGGATTTAAGCTGGGGATACGGAAATACTGATAGTGCGCTCAAAATACGGATTTACTCGCCACCGAAATACGGTATCGGCTGCTACGATCTCCGCCGCAAAAATTGACAGTTTGCACAGTCACCTTAGCGGTGAAACTAAGGGACATAATCAGGCGCGGAGAATGCAATTCCGTTATCAGGTGAACGAAAGTTTTTTGCGAAGTCGTTGGTCTCGCCTGCCATTAGATGATAATAATATCATATGAGCAGACTATACATTGAGGGCAAACGAAGTTATCTTGTGTACATTTACATTGGCAATGTCACTCGACTTTGTCATGAAATGCGCAACTGCGGCCAAGCTCCGTATCTCGTACCGCGTGCGTTCAAACATGGCGGATGACGAAGCGTCTACAAGTGTTGGTGGAGATTGTTGCTGCGGCAAACGGCGTACAGATGACAGTTCACCGGCAGTCTGTGGTTCGGGGAAAAAAAAAAAAGAGTTCAGCTGTTCAAGCCAGCGTATGCCAAAACTTTCCCGTGTGTCAAAGCATCGTCGAAAGGCGAAGAGTATGCCTACTGCACTGTGTGCGGGAAAGACTTTTCGATAGCTCACGGTGGCGCCAATGACATTTCAAGACATGTTGCCTCGGACAAACATAAACAGATTTTAAAGGCAAAAAGCGCAAGTAATATTAGCAGCTTCTTCTCTTTCTCTAAGCCTACGAGTAATGACACTTCTTTGGCAGTCACTCGAGCCGAAGTGATGATGGTGGAAATGATCGCACATCACAACTTGCCACTGGCTGCAGCGGACACGTTGTGTCGTGGGTTTAAGATGATGTTTCCTGATAGTCGCATCGCGGCAGATATGCGTTGTGGCCGTAAGAAAGCCACATGTTTGGTGAAAGCACTAGCCAGCGAAAGACAGAACATTTTGTCTGAGAGAATGCAGACAGCTGCATTCACGTTGTCAACAGACGGCAGCAATGACGAGAAGAGTAAACAGTATCCCCTCGTCATAAGGTCTGTTGACCAGGATACGGGACTGGTACATTCAGAACTGTTTTCCCTTCCTGTCTGCGACGTCCGCAGTACTGGCAAAAACATCTTTGATTTGTTGGATAAGGAACTAAGTGCTCGTGACCTAAAGTGGGATAACTGCTTGGCTCTAGGCAGTGACAACGCCAATGTTATGACAGGGAACACAAAGGTGTCTTTCATTATGTCAAGGAAAACCCCGTCCTGCAGTTTGACAAGCGAAAGCTCATGTTAGTAGCGATTT
>JAFLJL010000906.1:7500-10547 GCA_018398815.1 Conus ventricosus
GGATTGTTATGAAGTTGGGTTTGTGGTCTTTGAGTGTTATGAAAGCTTCTTTTGTTGCTGTCGCTTCTATCCTGTCACTTAGGTCTATGCGCTCTGCAAGTTCTTTATCTTTAGTGCGGATACTGTCATGTATATTTTTGTCAGTTTTTTTGTAGTTTTTCTGGATGTTTTTGTCAAGGAGTTGGAATATTCCTTTGGTTCCATTTGTAGAAATTTTGCTAGTTTTGTCAGCCTTCAAAATATTTTTTTGTCATTTTGTTTCTTGTTTTATTTGGTTTTTTAATGTTGTTTGGAAACGTTGTTAGATTTTTTTTATTCAAAAATTGGTTATCATTCTTTTCATTTGATCTTCAAAGCGTTTCATATCGTCTATGACTGGTGGGATCGCCATGATTTGAAATCGTAGGTGTTTTTGTCCTCTTTTTTTGCATTCGGGTTCAGGAAAAAGAAGCTTTCCATCTCATATCGCGGTACGAACTTTTCGGTTTGTTCTATTAACTTTTTAAGTAGAATTGTGGGTTAGAGAACGGTAATGTTTTTTGTGACTGCCTAAAATTGATTTCCTCCATTTTAAAATCTTTCGGGCCACAGTGCTCAACGTGAGAGCAGTCAAGATGAATATAACCAAAGAGCCTAAAAGATTTTAAAAGTGCTCGACCCCCTTTGGGGGGCAACATTGTCAATGATGTTAAAAAGGAAGGTTAAAACTCAAGGTTTTAACCTTGAGTTTTAACCTTCCTTTTTAACATCATTGACAAAAGTTGCTCCCCAAGGGTCGAGCACTTTTAAAATCATTTTAGGCTCTTTGGTTATATTCATCTATTATATATATATATATATATTTTATATATAATAAAAATTTTATATATATATATTAATGAGAGAGAGAGAGAGAGAGAGAGAGAGAGAGAGAGAGAGAGAGGAGAGAGAGAGGAACATGTATATAGATTAATGGCAGATAGAATTTAAAAACAAACAAACCTCAAACATCTTGCTAAATACCAACGTAAAGATGAAAAACACGTAAAATGTCATGCCAAATACAGGAAAGGACAAGTGTTATCATTGGATGGAGAACATCACACGGAAGCTACAAATTAAACAGTGCTACTTTTTCCCGAACAGCAAAAATACCACTTTTACACCAACATGTCGAAAATGTGCCTCTCTGACCGTATCAACCAAAAAACCAAATAAAACAAAACAAGCAAACACACACACAAAACACACACAACACACCCCACACACTCACACACACCACACACACACACCCCACACACACACACACACACCACGCACGCAGCACACAAACAACAGTGTAAAAGCAAAAATTCTACAGCCGGAATGGAAACGTCACAAAAAATAAAACTAAACGTCAGCCAGTCGTGACGTAAATCGGGGACGATGGCGGGCATTCGACACAATGAGGGTTACTAAGCGCATACGTGACTTAGGACTGATCGGCCCATACACGGCCAGGCTTTGAACCACGCTTTGCCCGCTACGTGTGCACGCCATTTCCATCTCCCCACTGTAGGGCCTAGCCGAAAATAGGTTTCCAGCCATGCTTTGCTTCCACACGTCCATCCCTGCTCCTCCCTGTCTCCCCCTCCCCCCCCCCCCCCCCCCCCCCCCCCCCCCCCCCCCTTCCATTGCCGGTATTCCCTTTCGCAGCGGTGCCGCCCAACGCAAGACCTTTTTAAGGGGGCGAGCGGCTTTTCACGAACTAAAGTGGACAGGTTGGGGAGGGCTTGTCGACCACCCCATTCTGTGGAGGTTGTCCGCACCGCATGCCGTTTGTCTGTCCGCCGTTTGTCTGTCGCCCCAAAAGTCTGCTGTCTTCTCTGTCTCTGTCTCATCTCTGTCTGTCCCGTGTCTGTCTGCTGTCTATCTGTTGTGTGTGTCTGTGTGTGTGGTGTGTGTGGTTGTGGTGTTTGTGTGGGGGTGTGTGAGATGCGGGCGTGGCCGGTGCGTATGTGTGTTGAGTTTAGTGCGTGTTTGTGGGGGCAGGGGGGTGGTGTGTGTTGTGTGTGTGTGTGTGTGTTTGGTGTGGTGGTTGTGTGTGTGTGTGGTGTGTGTGTGTGTGTGTTGTTGTGTGTGTGTGTGGGTTTAGCATAAACCAAAACAACCCAAAATAAAATTTAAAAAACCCTCAACATCTTGCTAAATACAACGCAGAATTGATGTAAATTGAAGATAGCCACCTGGTATTTCTTACCAAAGCCCAAAAATTGTCACTTACTGTTATCGTGTGCCATCGTGTACCAGTGAAAATGGAGGGCACGTATAAACATCGCACGCATCCTATGCAGAAACTGGAGGAATAAATGAGATAAGTGAAAATGAGTAGGATATTTGAATGGTACGGGAAACGACTGAATGAGCGCCAGTAGGCTGTCTTCAGCCGGCTCTACCTGGGTAGGGAGCCCGTTGAGTGTGTGAGGTAGTGTGTTTATTGTAAAGCGCTTAGAGCTTGGGCTGTGACCGAGGGGTAGGCGCTATATAAATACCCAATATAATAATAATAACAAAGTAAAGTGTCATGCCAATACAGGAAAGGACAAGTGTTATCATTGATGGAGAATAGTCACACGGAAGCTAAATATTTTACAGCGCTACTTATTTCCGAACAGCAAAAATACTACTTCACACCCTGTCGAAAAAGTGCCTCTCTGACAGGTATCAAACAAACCCGACGTACCAAACAATCCCAAAAAAAACAGTGATAAAAGTTAAAGAGCAGGAATTCTACAGCCGGAATGGAAACGTCACAACAATAAAACTAAAACGTCAGCCAGTCGTGACGTAAATCGGGGACGATGGCGGGCATTCGACCAAGGAGGGTCTAAGCGGGTACGTGACTTAGGACTGATCGGGCCCCTACACGGCCAGGCTTTGAACCACGCTTTGCCCGCACGTGTGCACGCCATTTCCATCTCCCACTGTAGCCGAAAATAGGTACAGCCATGCTTCGCTTCCCACTGGGCCATCCCGCTCCTCCCTGTCTCCCCCTCCCCCCCCCCCCCCCCCCCCCCCTCCCCCCCCCC
>JAFLJL010000907.1:7500-12500 GCA_018398815.1 Conus ventricosus
CAGACAGACAGACAGACAGACAGAGAGAGAGAGAGTGGTAACAGGAATTCAGCTTCCCCCTCCTCACCTCCCACCCCTTCTCCCTCTCCGCTCCCGGTCTCCTCCTCCTTGTCCTTCTTTTCGCCCCCTGTCAAATTCCGAAAAAATACCATGTCCGACTACGTCCAAAGAACTTCTTCTGGACAGTACTTCTCACCCTCCACCCTCCTTCCCGCCCTCCTCCGACTGTTCTCAAAGTCTGGCAGTGGCAAATGGGGGTAAATGGAGGGTAGCTCTCTCTGCTCTTCTGCCCCCATCAAACTCTCTCTGTCTGCCCTGTCTGTCTGTCTGTCTGTCTGTCTGCTGTCTCTGTCTCTCTCTCTCACTCTCTCTCTCTCTCTAACACTCTTCCCTCTCTGTCTCTCTGTTTCTGTCTGTCTGTCTGTCTGTCTTTCTCTCTCTCTCTCTCTCTCTCTCTCTCCCCTCTCCTCTCTCTCTCTCTCTCTCTCTCTCTCTCTCTCTCTGTGTCTCTCTCTGTCTCTCTCTCTCTCTAACTCTTTTCCCTCTCTCTCTCTTCTCTCTCTCTCTCTCTCTCTCTCTCTGCCCTCTGTCTCTGTCTGTCAAATTGTCTGTCTGTCTGACTCTCTCTCTCTCTCCCCTCTCTCTCTCCTCTCTCTTCCCCTCTTCTCTCTCTCTCTCTCTCTTTCGGGGTGCGTGAATTGAGTTCAGAAGAGACGAACGCATGGTTAATGAGCTCCGGACAAATTCAGTAATTACGGTGGAATCTGAAAGTGTTCGAATCCTAGATTTTGCCTACAGCTTTATGATTGACGATGCCTTCCTCGCAGCTGGATTTCCGCGTCAAATGTGGGTGTTTTCAGCCAGTGTTTATTAACTTTATGTTGAAAAGGGCAGAAAATATGCTTCCATGTTGTACAGGACACTGAATCTCCGGTCGGCGGCGAGCGGTGTGATAGTAGGTTGCCTCCTCACATATTTGTTCTGGGGCAATTTTCTACTTCAATGTGGCGACGTGGAACAGAACCCAGGGCCACGAAAGGACACTTATCGCCAAACTTCTTTGACCAGGATACCCGTAGTGCCAGCAGGGAGAAGACAGAGAGACCACAACCAGCTCTACTCCGCCTCTCCAACCTGCTCCTGAACCACCATGCAGAACTTAATGTGTATGCTTCAGACTTTGAATTCCCAAAATTTTGAAAAGCATGAACGAAGACATTAAGAACATGAAGGAAGATCTAAGCGGCATAAAAGACGATGTGAAGGACATCCGGGAAGCTCACTCTGCACTTCAGGAAGAGGTGAAGTCCTTGAAGAATGAAGTGGATGACCTACGACGGGAAAACGATGAGCTGAAGAGGGGGATGCTGGACACAGAACGAAAGACCGACGATCTGGAAGGGCGCTCAAAGAGGAACAATCTGATCTTCTATGGACTCCCTCGTAAGGAGAATGAGACCCAGACAGACTGTGAAGGACTTATCAACAGTGTGATCGCAAACAAACTCGATCTGACTGGCGACTTCCAGTTTGATCGTGTTCATCGCCTAAACGCTAAGCGTAACTCGCCAATCATCGCCCGCTGCACCTTCTACAAAGATAAGGAGAAAATACTTAAAGCTAAAAGTAAACTAAGGGCAGTGATGTGTTTGTTGGTGAGGACTTTTCCTTCGGGTAAGAAATATACGAAGGCTCTCTCTCCATATCTGAAAAAAGCCAGAAGTGAAAACAAACGGGCCACCATGATTTTTGACCATCTTCTCATAGAGGGGAAAAAGTTTTTTCTTGATGAAGGGCAGAACTTGAGGGAGTTTGAATAGGGGGTGGCCTGCCCAGATTGACACCGTAGCGCAGGTAAGGTGGAGACGTGACTACCGTGCGAAACACGCGCTTTTACGGAGGCCGAAGGCACGCGCGCAGTGAGCGATGAACCGGTCAGCGGTGTAAACACTGGATTCTTTAGGGGGCATGGAAGGGGGGAGGTGGTTGTAAATAATGAAGAGTTTGAAAATAATTTTCTAAGTTCAAATGTTTTAAATGTTAAATGTCACGATATTTGTACAGATGATTGTGGAACAGACTTGTCAGATTACCGAACAAATTGCATGGACGAAAACAAGGTTGTCGACAAACCATTTCAGGAATTCAAACACACTTTGCCGACGGATGTAAACATAGGTGGATGTAATGAGGGGGCATTTCAAAAGGAAAAAGATCTTAAGAAAAAAGGTGTGAGTGGTGAAGATAGTTTGTCTAAGAAACAAGAGATGAATCAAAGATTAAGATCTCAAAATGGAAAGAAATGTATGAATGGTAATACTGTTGATATTGAAGTTAGTGAAGTCTTTAGAAAATGTGAGGTTTGCTTTTCATTCATACACTGGAATGTAAATGGACTTCTGTCTAAATAAGAGAGAGAGATTTTATGTCCTATTTGTTTGCTTTTGATGTCATTTGTCTAGTTGAAACTTTTGTAGATGATCTTCAATTTTGTTACATTCCCAGGTTATACTCTCTTTTCTAAACCTGCCATTAAATTTACCAGAAAAGGAAGAATGTCAGGCGGCATACTTTGTCTTTCCGAAATGAATTCATGTCTTATATAAAAGAAATCAAGACAGATTGCCCAAATGTTCTTTTGTTTTTGATTGACAAGATCTTTTTGGTTTATCAACGGATGTCATCTATGCTTGTACTTATGTTCCACCTGCTGGTTCACCTTTTTACATTCATTTTGATATTGAAAATGGCATAAGTGCACTTGAAGAGTGTCTTTTTGATTGTATGACTCAGTTTGATGATGCACATGTGATTGTTTCTGGAGACTTAAATAGCAGAACTTCAAATCTTTCTCCAGATATATTTGACGACAATAATGTACCTTGCGATCAGTTTGACACCCTTTCTGTTTTGGATTGCTATGTAAGAAAATCTGCAGATAATGTACTTAATACTTTTGGTAAATGTTTTAAATATGTGTACAGCTCTTGGTTTTGTGTATTCTTAATGGTTTTTGCAGTGGTAATACTGATAGCAGTTATACATATATATCTGAAACAGGAAACAGTGTTAATGATTATTTCCTAGTCACCAAAGAACTGTTTACCGTCCTTTCTTCTTCATGTAAATTGATTGTATCAGACAGGCTAGAATCGGATCACTTACCCATTGAGTTACATTGTAAATTTTCCATGAGAAGCAATATCATGAGTGCTCCTACACCAATGCAAAGACAACAGTAATTGAAAAGTTTGTGTGGAATGTTGATTTTGAACATGTTTATGTCATTGCAATGCAGTCTAATGAAACATTGTCTTTGCTTGATCATGCAATTAGTTTGATTGATTTTAGTTGCAATGATGCTTTGAACACGTTTAATGAATGTATTAGGAAACAAGCTGATATTATGAAAAAGAAAATCAATTTGACAGTGAGAGATAAGAGTGACTGGTATGATAGAGAATGCAAATTAAGCAAAGCAAAAGCAAAATCTGCTCTTAAACTTTAGGAAAACAAGAGATGAAAGGACAGTCATCTTATTGTTTGCTAGAAGAAGAATATAAAAACTTGTTAAAAAGAAAAGAAAACAGTACAAGATATGCTGTTGGAAAAACTTGTCCACTAGCGTAAACAGTCAAAGAGAGTTTTGGGAAACTGTGCATACAATATCTTTTAAACGGAAACACGTTCATAATAATTTGACAGTTGAATGACTGTTTAAGCATTTTAAGGGTTTATTAGAACTAAGGAAACAAGAGGTACAGGTTTTTCTGGATAATGATCAAGATTATTCTGAGGATGATGGAGAGGAGACGATGGCTATGAATCGCCCAATATCAAGAGAAGAGTACTGCTTGCAATAAATAGGTTAAAGAATGGTAAAGCTGCTGGGCCAGATGGAATCATTGGGAAAAGTTAAAATATGCGGGAGGTCGGGTTTGTGATTTTTTGGTGAAATTTTTTAATGCATTGTTTGACAAAGGTATTTTTCCAGATAACTGGGCTGATTCTATAATACTTCCTTTATTCAAAAAAGGTGATGTTAATAATCCCAGTAATTACAGAGGCATATCTTTGTGTGATATCAGCAGTAAAATATATAGTGCAGTTATAAATAACAGACTTCAAGAATGGGTAGAAGAATATAATTGACAGGTGAACACCAAGCAGGATTCAAAAGAGGATACTCAACAGTTGATCATATGTTTACTTTGTTGGCGCTAATACAAAAACAGTTTTGTTTCAATCGTAAGTTATATGTTGCCTTTATTGATTTTGAAAAGGCGTTTGATTCAATAGAAAGAAACTTGTTGTGGCCAATCCTTTTGAAAAATGGAATCAAAGGTAAACTGTATCAATGTGTTCGTAGCATGTATGTCAATGTAAAGGCTAGGGTCAGATGTGGTGCTAATTTAACTAATTACATTAACTGTACTCGTGGGGTGAAACAAGGTGATGTATGCAGTCCTGTTTTATTTTCTTTATTCATCAATGAATTAGCACTGGAAGTGATTAGAGGAGGCCGACATGGTGCGACGTTTACGTATGACTACTTTGAGCTGTTCATATTGCTATTGGCTGATGATGTGGCTTTGTTGGCTGAAACAGTCGTTGGTCTACAAACCCAGATAAATAGTTTGCATCGCGCAGCGTCAGCCTTACGTTTAAAGGTAAATATGGATAAAAGTAATGTTGTTGTGTTTAGGAAAGGGGGGCATTTATCTGCATATGAAAAATGGACTTTCAGTGGTACAACTATGCCTGTCGTTAATGCATATAAGTACTTAGGAATTTACTTTTCTACGAGACTTAGTTTTGTAGCAGCTTGTAATAACCTTTCGAGTAGAGCCAAAAATGCTTTGTTATGTATTTTGCAAAAACTCTTTAAGTTAAAAAATAATTCCCTGCATACTTTCTGAAACTGTTTGACGCACAGATTCAGCCAATAGTACAATACGGTGCCGAGTTATGGGGGTTAGAAAAAGCAGCTCTACAATGCA
>JAFLJL010000908.1:0-5000 GCA_018398815.1 Conus ventricosus
AAGTCACGAACGGGAATGAACGTTTTGATTAATGACGAAATGTTGAGCATTTCAGTACTTGGGAAGAAACATTTTAATTAATGAAATGAAACGTTTCAATTGATGTAAGTGATGTTGGGTGGTTGGGTGCTTTCTCTGATGTCATCAGTCAAACAGTCCAGTCCCATGGCCCGGGCTCCGTGATGTTGTGTGGTCGGGTGCTTTTTCTGATATTCATCAGTCAAACAGTCCAGTCCCATGGCCCGGGCTTTAGCATCAACATGCACACAGGTCTCAGAATGGTTTTCTCAGAGTGCCCCGCCACATTGGATCGTTTGTTTAGAGAGAAAGAAAGGAAAAAAGAAGAAAGAAAGAAAGAAAGATAGAAAGAAAAAAGAAAGAAGGAAAGAAAAAAGGAAAGGAAATCAAAACTGACAACATCAAAACTACTGTGATAATGTATGTGATGTATCTTCTTTCGAGTATTAATGCAGTGTTGTGTTGTGAGGCATTTCACTCTGCAGTTATACACTGCCACAGTGCACTGTCATATCATGTCATCCTGTGGCATGTTTTGCTGTCCTGTCCTGCGGTTTGCAAGCTAATCATGTGCTGTCACACGACGGTCGCCATCCACACACTCACATGCACACAGAGACAGTCATGTGCCCCACGTGCAACAACATATTTGACTCCTTTCTTCTAATACAACAGTCTAGACTGCAATTTTAAAATTGTCCCAGTGTCTAAGACAAATGTTCCTTTTCCTTCTATTCATGCCTCTCTTCGTTTGGCGCGAGGGAGTTTTAATGTTTCCTCCTTTTTTTCTTTTCACAGTATGGTATTTGAAAAGATGTCACAACACTAATAACTTTTCCCCTTTGATAAAAATTGTTCAGACTGTTTTCGGAGAAATGTGTCTAGGTCACACTGACCTCAATTCATTCGCCCATTTTACAAACTTCTTTTCAGGTCATACAGACGACCAATTCGCCTCACATAAACAACAATCCATTCTGGGTTCCCAAACCCAAATTCTCTTTAAATGTTCCAATGGGGAAACAATCCTCTTTATTTCCAATCACCAAATGATACAATCTTTCCAAGAGGACAATCCTTCAATTACCTAAAGTGTACATCCTTTCCAAGAGACCAGTCCTTTAATTACAATCATCTCATCAAATTTCCAATCATCCAATTCAAAATTTCTCTTGACAGCAGACATTCCTTCCCATGGAAAGAGTTCCTTAGGACCATGACTCTTGTCTCCACTGACAATCCAAAGCCCGTAGCTCCAAAAGCATCTCAAGGGCTGCAAAGGGCTTGTTCAATGCTATACCTCCAACGTATGGGATGCTGGACCCAAAAAGTCAAAGCACTCTGTTCGTAATCTACATTAATAACTTACTTGGAATATACTTGTGATGATCTTTAAACAGTATCAAGTCTACATGCTTGTCAAGTGATTCGCCAAAAGTAGGGGCTTTGGGAGAAATCCTTAGAGGCACTAGATTGGCTTCTACAGACCATGTGTATACGTTTACAGTGATTAGTTTGTTTTGCTCTTCAAACTGATATATACTGTTTATACTTACTGGAAAGGTTATGTTATCAAAGTTCAGTTCTTGCTTATATGCTTCATAATTGGAAACTCTGTTTGCATGATTTTTAACAGGATATAAATGCGCTAAACACACCACATAAAATACATGTTGTAAGAATTATGATGTTTAAGACTGCTCGTTTTAACTCCAACTCTTTTGGAAGAGGAAGGTAAGAATTGCCAACTATAGGATAGAACTTTGTTTGTCTCAATCTGATTTCAAGGACTGTCCCTTCAGACCAGCCTGAACCCCTTAACTTTGCCTCCTCACTTGCATGGTTAAACTGTGTAAGCATGTAGTCAGCCCAGTCAGAGTTAAAGTCTTGATAGCTGATTACTTCTTTCTGCCTTGTTGAAACCCAGACTTTCATGTTACCATCATCAGGCGTTATATAATCAATCAGAACGGCCAACAACACTTTTACTGGCGGCTCCATCTGAAGAAACTCTGGGATTTTAGAGATAGCATGTGCCACGCTTTCATGAACGTTTGTGGAGTTAATAATATCCATGTCTACTTCACTAAACATATTGCTTAATGTTTGTCACTACCAAATATTTATCCCATCGTATATAGTTTTCTATCCTCGAATTTACTTGTGGCCGTCATTTTTAAAGCCACAATATTTACGTAAATTAAAAAAAATGTATATAAAAGTAAGTAAAACGCGCTTTTATTCTTCACACAAGCGTTGTAAACACTTCAAGACACGTTAACCTACAATAACACCTGCTAATATTTTAGCTTTTTCTGAATCATTACAGTCAATGTTCATCACTTTTATTGCTTCGTTAAATAGTTCACTATGATCTTTTATTATATTGTTTACATCATTCTCAAAACAAAATTCACTAAAATCAATGTTTAACACTTTCATTGTGTCGTCAAATAGCTCATTACAATTCTTTAAATCAGATTCACTGAGTTTGACAGCCATTTTTAATCTAAAATAAATAGAAAAATAATTGTAAATTCAACTGTTATTCATTGTCTTTTCTAATCTTAAAACCTGATCTTCACTAAAGCGAATAGCTACTCCTTCAGGGCGGTAGAAACAGTCAGATTAGCACCTTCAGGAGCCATATTATCAACTAAAATGGCAAACAACTTTACAACCGGTTGGGGCCAAGAATCTGGTATTTTACTAACGGCTTCCACTACACTTTCTCGTATATCTATGCGCTCAAAAAGATCAGTAATTAATTCTTCAAACCTACACTTTAACAATTCTCTATCACCCCCCTCTCTCCTAATCCAACTCGCAAAGTATATTAATAAGCTCTGTAACTACTCCGGCCTTCATTTTTTTAACCAGAAAAAAACAACAATTAAAAAATAATCAACTAACCGTTCCGTTTTTTTGCACAAGAATCAGAAGAAAATCAATAACAGCAGCTGACAAAGCGCCCGCTTTACCTGGGCCATCACGGGTTTTTAGCCTGACTCATGTGTGACGCACCGTGTGCAATCACTCCAGAAAAATCTTTTGTCCCCATTGCGACAATTCATCTCGATGTTCATGTGTGGTGCAATCATAGGTGACGCGATCGTGAGCAACCATCTATGAAAATCTATTGCCCGCAATGCGTAGTTCATGTGTGGTGCAACTCATAGGTGACGTGACCAATGGGTTTTTTGCAGAGTCCCTTTTTGGTGTCGTCAAATAATTGCACTTCATCATAGAGGTGGGAGGGGGACAGAACTTGGGTCCATATGAAAGAAGTTGTGTGTGTTCCTTGGTAAGTGTAAGGGAAGACTGGTTGATCACTTGGGAGGGTTCTGGGACCACCTCAGGCTTCATTTTCCTTCTGAAGTGTCTGTTCTTCTTGGTAGAAATGGCATTATTTTGGAGAAGAGTTTATTGGAAGTTTGAAACCTCACCCGCCAATTTCAATAGTGTTGTCAGTTTCCTTCTTTTTGTGACTTTACACTGGAGTTTAACTCTGCTCTCTTTTCGCTGGCGTGTTGCTTGGAAATCCAAGTAGATTTCACAGTAAGGTGTTATGGAGTATGTTGTTCTTTTGCAGCTCCTTTTGGGATTTCTTTTGCTGCCCCCCCTTGTAAAAGTCCTTGCAGATGAAATAAAATGGAAGTTTCTGCTGAGTTCCAAACTTTCTTGATTCAAATCAGTCAGGTTAGTGTCGTGGAAGCGCCGTGAATCCAAAGAAAATCTTCATTCCTTGGGTATGATTTTTGTTCCTAACACACTCGCTAAGAAAGTCTTGATGTGATAAATACGCTGTACCTTGGCTGTCAGACGCGGGCCCTGGTTGACTCCTTTCTGGGGTAAGGCTCGCCAGATCCAGTAATACTGGATGCAGAGTGATACGTGGTAGTGGTCGTGATGACTTTATGGCGAAGATGGGAGATCTGGTACTTTGCAGAACTCACTTATGAGTGGATCCAATGTTGGATCGAGGTAGTTCCTCACAAGAAGCGCTCCTTGCGGCACATAAATTGAACAGAAAAAACCCAACCAACACCAATAAGCATATTGCAAATTGTCGGTTTATTGGTAAACCTTTGTCAAGCATAAAAACCAAGGGGCCCCCCTAAATGACAGCCCAAAGCACAGCATTTATATTCTAAGGGCTGATCATCTCTCACTCCCAATTCACCTGAAGTCCCACTCACTGCTTTAAAATCCTAACAAAACCTACCAGAATTAAAGAAAGAAATTGGGAGCAATGAGCTTATGTGAAATAAAAACTAGGGAGGGCATCAAGTCCTTAAAAAACAAACGGAAATGATTCAAGCCACAACTGGTGCCTCTAAAAATACCCGACAATACCCCCTCCCCTAACTCCATCATTTTTAAATCCATCTTTTGCTTACAATAAGGTAGTGAAAACACATTTTATGATTCTCACATACAAAGGTACTGTTGTAAAACTCACATTACAATTTAACCCGAAACCTGAAATGTCTTATCCCCTCATTTCCCCCACCATCCTCCCTCACCATTAACTCTCATTCCCACCATACAATCCCTACCCATCCCTTTCTATATGTTCTACTTGCGTTTGTGTGTGAATACTTGCGTGTATGCGTTCATGCATGCATGCGTGAATGTGGTGTGTGTGTGTGTGTGTGTGTGTGGGGTGTGTGTGTTTTGTGTGTGTGTGTGGTTGTGTGTGTGTGTGTGTGCGTGCGTGCGGGGCTGCGTGCTGGTGCGTGCGTGCCCTGCGTGCGTGCGTGCGTGTGTGTGTGTTGTTTTTGTTCTTCAATTAACGTCTTCCCACTTAACGGATTGCAACAGATTGTGTAATGATGTGTGTGTGTGTGTGGTGGGGTGTGTGTGTGTGGGTGTGTGTGTGGGGTGTGTGGTGTGTGGTGTGGTGTGTGTGTGTGTGTGTGTGTGTTGTGTGTGTTGTGTGTGTGTTGTGTGTGTGTGTGTGTGTGGTGTAAACCGTGTGC
>JAFLJL010000908.1:7500-54385 GCA_018398815.1 Conus ventricosus
GCAGCACCAACATTTCTATCATCTAAAACGGAAACCATCAGTAAACACTTGAAAATAATTTTGATATCTTTCTTTATAATGTGATTTGCTAAATTTGTGATGATATTAATTTTTTACCCTTTTTTAAATATTAGAATAACCAGTATCAAGAATAGGTTTTGTTTTCTCCATTGTGGAATAGATAAAGAAGATGGTTTTTAGCCAGTTCTTTAATATCTATTTTGAACATTTAATCAATTCAGAAGTATATGTAGCTATTGTTTCTTGCGATTTAGTCGTATTGCCTTTTTGGAAAGTCAGGTGTCCGATCTAATTTTTACATCTTCTTGATGTAATTATCCCCAGCACTCGTTTAGGGACAAATTTTGTTTGCAGCTATTTCCCACGAGATCATCAAGGGGCAAAAATTCCAGTTTTCTCTATATGTCTTTGCGTTTGAGGATGCATGGGGGATACCGAGAGAAATTTTAATGGCTTTGCAATCCAAACTTTGTAATTTTTAAAAGAAATTTTGGAGCGCTAAAATACACTTCTTGCCCATAGGGTAAGTTTCGATCTGACAAGAGCAATAGAAAGATGAAGAAAGAGTTTTTGAATCAATTCCCCAGGGTAGGTCTGCTTATGATCTTTTAGTAAATTCAAACTTTTCCGAGCCTTTTTTTAATATATATTCAAACGAGTATTCCAAGATAATTTTGGATTGGGTAAAAAAAAAGCCCTAAAAATTGGATACTTTGTTTATATAAAGGTTCCCTAGAAGTTTGAAGACTGGTGCTTTTTCTGGATGTTCCTGCATTAAAAAACATCATATTTGTTTTTTCAGTGGACAAGGACAGACCATTTTATTATATAGTTCCTATGCTATCAAAATCTCTTTGATATAGTCTTCTAACATAATTCTGTGCTCTTTGTGGAGTTGACTTTTTCAGAGTTACTTCCATCCAATACAGATAGCATCTGCGTATTGCACTAGAACGACATTTTTGGAGACTGTTTTGGAGGTCGTGAATAAGGATTTTTAAAAGAATAGGTGCTAATACTGAACCTTGCGGAATTCCCATGTCTGTTTTCTGAGTGTTGGTTTCTTCTTCCTACTCTGGCTAACATACTTCTATTATTTAAAACGATTTAATATGATTGTACATGTTTCCAGATTTTTCCAATCAGATTCAGTTTGTTAAACAAGCGCATGTGCCAGACTTTTTTTTCTTTTTTAACATTTTATTTTCTTTTATTTTTTATTACAGAAACTGAAATATACAACAACATCAATATTCAGAAATTAGGTATATGGCAAGCTAGATATAAATACATAGACAAAGTAAATATATTCACAAACAAAAAGAAAGTTTATAGCCTTCGCATATCATCATTTATCTATCTAAGCATGGTTACTTGGTGACATAAACAGCATAGCAAAATGTATTGTACTTAAAGCAAACCTTTCTATGTAGTGTAATCTGCTTTATTTTTTTACGGGGAAAAAAAAGAACGGGGAGAATTAGAGAGATTAGTGGGGTTTAAACAGATAGCCGAGAAAGAAAGGAAGGGTAGAAGGACAAATAAGCGGACCACTGACAATTAACCAGACAAACATTAAGTTTGAATTGGTTGGTTCACAGCAAATGAAGATAAGCTATTTTCACAGGAAACACATTGTCTCAATGATAGAAAAC
This sequence comes from Conus ventricosus, assembly GCA_018398815.1. Taxonomy (NCBI): domain Eukaryota; kingdom Metazoa; phylum Mollusca; class Gastropoda; order Neogastropoda; family Conidae; genus Conus; species Conus ventricosus. Next base: position 9,177 of record JAFLJL010000908.1, read on the forward strand.
CCTTGAAAGGAAACAAAAAAAACAAAAAAAAACTGTACACCTTGAGTGACATACATGAGCCTCATAGATTTTCATCAGCAAGGGAGCAGAATACTATTTGTTAGTCTAGTGCTTTTTATCACTATTGCATTGTATACATTCACATGAAAAAAAAAAAGTAGTCATCAAGACGAGGGGTATATGCAAGCCATTTTTGTCTGGAAATCCATAGGTTCATTGTTAAATATGAGTTTATTTTGAAATTTCTAAATCTATATTTCAATTTCTCAAAAACACGGGTTAATTGGGGGGAAACTGCCTTCTAACCTACATTTATATACATACTGTTTTGCCAGAAGAATGTTTAAAGTGGGAAAATACATCACTCCCAATTGTTGCATCAAAACCTTAAAAGTTAAGAGACTTGTTAAACGAAATTATTCTGTGCCATGGGAACATTTCTCTTTTACTAATTCAGTGAACATACTCCAAAATCATTTAATGTAAGTACATTTCCAAAACATATGGTCAATACATCTTTAACTAGGGCCCCCAGAAACTACATTTATCATTATCAACAACTCCAATTTCTTTCAAATTTACATTTCTTCCTAAGCATCTATGGATTATTCTCAGCTGAAACCACTTAATCTTCACATCCGTTATCTTATGTATATTAAAGAAAAATGATTCCCCGTCATGGGTCTGTGAAAGTTTCATGTCCCCAAATTTTCACGCATGGAGCTCTCAATTTGTTATCAATCGATACATCGTAATACGTTTTTGAGCCTCTGCAGGTGGCAAACAATATTTATAACAGAGTGAAGAATTATTACCTTTATTGTTTTCAATGGGAATGTCAACTTTCTTTATAAATTCAGTTATTGCCCTCTTATATCCTGCAAAAGTAAGAAATCAATATTAACATCATATTTTTCCTTGAAGTTCCCGTAGGAAAGAAGCTGACCATTATCATCAAAAAATGTGCGATATAATAGTACCTCTGTTTGCGAAAAATTTTAGAAAAATGTACCTTTTCTCGACTTGAACGGTTTATTTGTAGGATATAGGTTCTGCTAGTAGCTCAGCAGAACTTTTGGGTTGGCATTGGTAAAATAAAAAGTATATAAGCTTTTAAGAAAGTCTGCCCCGAACGGGTTATTTTTGTGAACTTTGCGACAATTTCTGGACCATATTTACTAATAAGAGGCCCTTGAGGAAAATTACTCACTAAAATTTGTTTCCCTTTTTTGATTTGATCGTTCAGTTTTACGGATCCAGGATAATTTAGAGATGCGACGTAGGTTTTTAAATCGGAAAGACCAATACCTCCATTCCGAAAATTTTTATAAGTGTTTTTTGACTACATTTTGCTAGTTTTTTATTCATTTCAAATTTATTGCATATTTTTGACATGTTTGAAAGAAAACATCTGGCGGGTTTGGTAAAAAGCAGCCATAAATGAATCAGTTTTGAAAGGATGATGGATTTCAAATAGTATTCTACCCAAAGGTGTAATCTGGCGTTTTAACCTTTTTCTAAACAAATGATTTACATCTGCTAGCTTTTCTGATAGTTTTTTTCTACGCAATCTTTCAAGGTCATTTGTGAACCATATCCCAAGAATTCGAAATTTTGTGGATTCCAATGTTCAAATGCTCCATATAGCGATTTTCACTATTTTTTTAAGCTTCCTAACCAAACTGCCTCGTTTTACTCAGATTCATATGAGATCCCAGGGCGCTGTTTAATCTAAAAGAATGTCAAAACATTTTCAAACGATTTTCTATCCCCTGCAAGTTGAAACTCTGTGTCATCGGCATACTGAGACAACTTTATTCAGTTTCGTTTATTCTTTAAATTCCCCGAATATCTTGGTTTTCCCTAATCATGTTGGGTAAAATTTTTAACACAAATCACAAATAAATAAGTGTCTGTGCCGAAATTGGTCATAGGTTTTTTAACATCAAAGAAGGTAGCGAGTTTACTTTTCATACGAGCAAACTGGCGCTTTATTTGAGTGGATAATTTAACCAAGTGCTCAACTGTAGATCTTCCTTTCATAAATCCCGCTTGATAATTGGTATTAGATTGTTCTTTTTCACAAAGTGTATGAGCCTATTTTTAAAAATTTTTTTCTTCAAGTTTACCACAATGGGAAGTGAGAGCTATAGGGCGGTTGCTGTTTTTTGTCATTCATAGGTTTTCCCGGTTTTAAAAATTGGAAGACTATTGAATTTTTTCCATATTTGAGGAACAGCGCCATTTTCCCCGCATTTTGAACTGTATGATGTAGGGAAAACAATGCAGTTTTCAGGGAGATGTTTTAACATTTCATTGCTCACAATATCAAGACCAGCAGAGCATTTTTGTTGCTGATACCTTATATTGCGCTTTTCAACTTCGGATTGTTATCGGTGCTTTAATAGAGGGGTCATTATCAGGAAGAGGGTCTGAATAGAGAGGCTGCAATTGTTCTTTTTTCTTATATTTTACAGTTTGAGGACAGGCCGTCTGATTTTACTATTCATAGAAAACAAATCCCCGAAGGTTTCCGCCTTTTTCCCCTCCGAAGGAAACTTATTTCATTAGATTCTATTGGATTAGCTTGGAAGTTAATTCCATTTTTCATGCATTTCACTTTGTTCCAACCTTATTTAAGTCTTTATTATCTGTAATTCCTTTGTGCAAGAAGAATTTTAAATTTAGCCGTTTTGCTTTGGATATACATCATTACTGTGTGTCTTTGCTTTCTTCATTTCCATATGACTTTCTTCTATTAACTGTTTGCGTAAATTTTCATCTAGATTTTTTCTGTTTTCGCCTTAATGTATCCTTGTATTTGTCTTTATTTTTAAATAACAGCTTGTTCAAAATTCATTAGACCACCAGTTATTCCCTAATGTTTAGACGGTTTTTGTGGTTTGTAGTCTTGGGTTTGATGAATTTTGCTGCCCAAAAAAACTGCATCCTTCAATTCTGAATATTGCATGGCAGTATGCTGTTGCATACATTTATCGAAGTTTTGACAAGCTAGAATAGTTTGAAATTTATCCCAGTTGCACACTTTTTAGTTGTATATCACTGGGAGTATCTGCCATTTATTATTACCTGAATATTTTCTTTAACAATGGTCATAATTATTTGGCAAATGATCGTACAAAGTATCTTTTTATGTTTCCCATGGAGCAAGTTCTGGTGAGATAAAAGGGAAAAGGGCTATTGCTGTAGCCTATGTTTGGATAATCTGGGATCTGGGTGATACTGCCATCGTTTAAAGGTGGAATGAATATCTACGAGTTTTCAACAAGATGTTACTGGTAACCCTGTTACTGGTAACCGTGTTTTCTGGTAACCGTGTTACAATCATTTTCCAGAATGGCGAGTGAGCATTAAAGTCACTCGCTATTAACGTTGGAACTTCCCTTGTCGTATTTCCAAGAGGGAAATAATAGCTAGGCAGACTGGCAATTTGGAAGGGATAATATTTAACGATTGTAATATCAAAATTCGTATGGGTTTGAAGAAAGATGATGACGTAAGTATGCTTGGTTTGTAGTTATAGATTACATTCCATTGAAAAAACGACAAGTTATGTACTATCGATTGACTATATGAAGACATTATTTAAGAATCATCCCAATTCTACAAAGGCGTCAATTAAACACTTGATGACTAAGAAATGTAACGCATGAATCTAAAGAGAAATCACATGAATAACAACTTCGAAAAAAAGAAAGAAAAAAAAAAAAAAAAAGAAAAAAAAAAAAAAAAAAACAAGAAAATATGTGTGGTATGAAAAAAAAGTGGCAAAACAATGAGAAAAATATTTGTTTTTTGACACTCTTCAAGTAAAGGATAGTAGTTTGAAAACCCACAACCGTTTTCAGACGAAAAAATGAAGGGTTTTTATAATTTTTTAAAAAAAACATACTCGGGAACTGTCACGGTCGCTAAGCCGGAGGCCCTACCACCCTACCCAGCCTTTACACATGAGAGACAACACGCCACTAACACAGCTTTACAATCATGGCACTTCTTTTTTTCACACACACGTTCTCTAGCCTTTCCCTCCACAGAGACATCAGACTGTGGCCCATGAGGTCTCGCTCCACTGCACATTGGGTACACCTAAAATTGGGGCTAAAGCGTCCACATCGTCGTTCTCTCCAAACGCTAAAGGTGGACACGCTTCGTTTCCTTCACCTAAATCAAAACGTTTTTTTGCGCTGCTTCCTGGGCCTGCTCTCTTGTATTTTTTTGCTCTCGCCCCTTTCCTCTAATCAGCTTGCCGTGTTAAACTTTTTTTCTCTTTCCCCCCTTTTTCCCATCTTCTTCCTTTGCAGTTCCATTTCCCGTTTTTGCTCGCTGCTTTCCCCTCTTTTTTCTTCTTCCGCTTCAATTCTACCCCCTCTGTTATCGCTTTCTCCTTTCTTCTTCCTTGCTGCACTAAAACCCCCTCTACCTTCATTTCGCCTCTCTAACCCCCTCTCCAAGCGCTTCGCCTCTTCAATTTCCTCTCCCTACAGATTTCTCTTTTTCAATTTCCCTCGCTGTAACTTAACTCCCTTCCCTAGCAGCTTTCTCTTTTCTTTCCTTCATCTTCTCCCTCACTTTTTCCCCCATCCGGAGCCCAACTCTGCTTCTTTGCAATCCTATCCCATTAGCATGGTCCGTGACGAATTGGGCGAGATCTCCCCCCCTTAACCCATCGCCGCCCCCAACTGGCAAACTTGCATAACCCCCCGTCCCCGTTTTTACCCCCCCCCGCACCCTGGCACTAACCTAGGTTTGGTTTGTCGTGGGGGTTTCTGTGGACCCTGACATAGGGGGTCGTACGGGGGATGGGCCGGGTGGTTTTTTGACATATGGTATCCCCCCACCACTGAGCTAGCAATGGACAGTATGCGTCTGGCGCAACTGGGGTTCCCAAATACGCACTAGCCCCAAAAGAAACCCAGCCAATAAAAAAACTTCTACTCCCAAAACAAGAAAACCCCACCCAACTTGTGTCCTGTACATATACCAACGGGGCCCCAAACCCATACAAATTAAAATACAATTTTGGGCCCATACTGAATCACTAAACCCCATTGTCCACCGCCATGTACATGCGCACCAGTTACCCTCAGCCGGGCCTCACTGTTTTGGGTGGGCCCACCCACAGATCACGGGGCACTTGCACCCCCGCCATCCAATTTTCCCCTCAACCCCCCTTGGGTTTTACAACATGCGCCCCCGTGTTCCCACGCAAAAGTCACTGGGCTTACACGCCTTACCCCCCAAACAGGATATCCGGCAACAGCGTTCAGTCAGGGGCGGGGTACCAATCTAACCACTGGGGTATATAGATGAAAGGGACCAAGGGACCCTGGTACCCCCCGGCCCTACATTGTATTAAAATCCCACATTTCCAACAACCTCAACGTTTATTGACCTTTCATACCTCACACACCGGTAGCGCAACACATTCACCCCAAACACAAGTCCCCTCCCCAATCCCAATGGAAAGCTGCCTAAGTGAACGGGCATACGACCACCTCCCAGGGTCTGGTACGCTCCCCCCAACCACCCATTTAATTTCACACCACGACACACCGGACACCCAACCCCCCTACCCCCCTTCAGCTCCATACCTACCCAGAACCCCCAATTCCCCCGATCTCACCAAAAGGTCTGGTCCCCAAAGGGACGGCCCTACCACCCTACCACGCCTTTCACCTTGAAGACAACACGAAAACAAAAACACAGCTTTACAATATGCACCTTCTTTATTTCACCAACAGGGCCCCCAATACGTCCACCCACACCCCACCCCGTACCATTCTTTGCGCCCCCCACTCCCCCTTACGACCCTGAGAACTCAAATTTATTAAAGCACCGTTTCTTTTTCACGCGACCTAGGGACGCAGAAATACCCCGCCCCCGTTGGTAACTAAGGGACAAGAAAAAACCCAAGGGACTTAACTCTAAATACTACCCCCCACCTTCCCGGGCCCCCACCTTCTCTTTTGCCCCGGGCCCCACAAAGGACGGTCACTGCGCCCCAAAGGGAGGCAAGACAAGTCCCCTACACTGTGCTGGCCACTACCCCCCAAAGGAGGCAGTAGCAAACACCCTTAACCCTCCCCCCCTAACGCTACCCCTCTTTACCACCCCCATGGGACAACCCCCCGGCCCGGAGAGCTCCAGTCCCTGGTGTGTATTTGGGCCCCCCTCCGCTGATGCCCCCCGGAGATGCACCCGGCGCTGACGTGGCCTCCCCCGGCCCGACCCCCCGAAGACCCTTCACCCGGCGGCGACCGCGTCTCCCCCGGGTCTGACCCTTTCCCTTGCTGGGCACGACACCAAACGCACCCACCCCCCAGACGCCCTCTCGGCAAGTCCGGGGGTCGAAGGAGCCTCCCCCTCGAAGGCCCCCCCGGAATGAGGGGAGGGGAAGGGTCTGGTGCAGCGCCCCTCCAAAAAGGACGAAAACGGGGGTTAGGAACGGGTAGCGGGAACCTCGGAAAAAAACCCCGGAAGAAAGTTTGCGTTCACGACAGCCGCGGCCCTGGGGGTTCCCTCCCCGGGAAAGCAGCGGGAAACGGGACACCGCCTCACCTGCCAGCCGGGGCAGCGCTGGGGTGGTTCCCCCCACCCTCAGAGGGAAAACAGGATCCCTGCTGAAAACTTAGGCCCTACTTAATGTTGTATACCCAAAGTCATCAAGGTCATGGGCTACCTGGTAAAGCTTAAAAATCTCCATCCCCTTCCCCTTTTTCCCACCGGCTTAGAGTGCCCCCTTTGAATTACGGTAACTTCCCCCCCCTTTTATCGATTTTTCCCTGCCAACCCTTACAACAGCATAAAAAAAATTTTTCCCCTTTTGGCCAACACGCTTTTTCAAAAAAATTTTATGACTCACACTCAATTTGGAGAAATAAACCCAATCTAAGCACTCAATACGGACCCATGGGCCTCCTTAGGAAATACAAAAATAACCTAGGAAAGGGGAAATTTCCAAGGACTGTTTCCCCATTGTAACGTAGTAATCACATCTTCAAAAAAACAAAAAAACAAAAAAAAAGCTTACAATTTTTAGCGGGTTACAGTTTGCATTTCATTTCAAGGAATCGGCTCGAGCCACAAACCTTACATTCTTACCCCCCTTTTTCATGTCAATTTAATCCATTTTCAAACCCAAAATGACTGGTTCGCCCAAAATTTCCACCAGCACCCAATCCCTGTATCTTTGTAGAACCATTTTAAATTTTTTTGCCACAACCCACTTATCTATTTTCCTGAACTCCGCTTTTTTACAAACCCCCTCCCCCTTAAATTTATACCTCTTTCCACACAAATTTTTACCCCTTTTTTTTTTTTTTTTTTTTTTCAAAAAACACTTTTTCCCCCCTTTTTCACACGTCATTTCTTTAAAAAAAACCCCTTTTAAAAAAAAAAACTTCCTACCAAAAAGGACTAAAGTCCGGGGACGCGCCCGAACCCCGCCGCCGACCCGGAAAAAAAGACCCAATAAGTTGAAGACCCAAATATTAAATTAAACCTCCCATAAATTACTTGGCCCATTGCCTTCCATTCCCAAGTTAAACAACTCCGAAAGTTAATCAAAATTTAACAACACAATTTTCAATAAATGAACAACCCCTTTTCGATTTACGCAGACACATCGCCCTGACTCATACTATGATCCCCAACAAAATGAACCCCATAAACCTTTTTATTTAACCCCTGAAAAACATGAAAAAATCAAAACCAACTACTTTACCGTCCCAACAGTTTTAAAAACGAAAACACTTGTGTAGCCAAACCGTCACATGACAATCGAACTTAGGAACCCCTATGTTTCACTATTTCAGAACATACAGAAAAAGAGGTAAAAACACAACCCGGCGACAAAAAAAGTTTCAAACACGAACCAAAACGACATATATAAAACCAGTACACGCAACAAACATAAACAAAATAAACATAAAATGAGACAACTACAGTACAAATCGCCTTTTTCAAACAACGCGAACGAACTCCATGAACCTAACAAATCACCAACCGGAAGACGCCAACCCCCCCGCTGGAATGGGGAAGGGGACAAACGAGGGGCACAAACCCGGACAGGCCGGCAAAAAAACCCGGAAACCTGGGCCCCAACCGCCGGATTACCGCAAAGGCCTCCGCCCCACACAAGGCAATTCCAGAAACACCGGGGGCCAAGGAACTACCCCAACCCCCGATGGTCGGACTCAACAAACCAAAAACAAACCAAAAAGGATGGCAACAGCTTCCCCCAACTGAAACCCACAACGGATTTGTTCTCGGGGAAACCTTTTTTTTTTTTTTTGTTTTTTTTTTGGGAATTTGTTTTTTTGGGGGCCGTTTTTGGGGTTTGGGGGGCCCCCCCCCCTTTTACCCCTTTTTTTTTTTGGAAACAAAAAATTTGGCATTTCCCCAGTTTCGCCTAACCCCCCTTCCCCCCTTAAAAAGCAGTGAACCCCAAATTTTACTACCCCGCCCCCACCTCCTATTCACCACCATTACCCAAAACACAGACGTTGAAACACCCTTTTTTGACAGGAAAAGTCTCTTTTAAACAAACTTAAAAACTGAGGTTTTTAAGGATTCGTTTACAAACATGTGGGTTTTCCCCCAAAAAGCGGAAAGGGGGGAAAACCCTTTTAAGGGGGGTGGGAAATTCTTTTTTTGGTCCATTTTTTCGGGCCACACTGGGGTAAAAAGGGGGGTTGCAGGTTTTAAATTTTCGGCTAGGGCGGTTTCTTTTTTTGGGAAATTTTCTTTGGTTTCGATGGTTTTCAGGTTCCATGTCCGGGGTTTTTTTTATTGTTTTTTTAAATTGGGCTTTTGATTGAAAAGATTCTTTTTTTTTAACGTGGAAAATTTTTTTGGAGAATCTTGCTTTTTTATTAACCCCTTTTTTTTCAAACTTTCTTTCCGTAGAGAGATTTTTCCTGTGGGGGGGTCATTCTTTTTTACATCATTGATCCCACAATGAATCAGTATTGCGTCGGGAGATTTGCTAGCACATGCAGATTTGACTGCCTTCTCTACTTCTTCAGTGGTGTGTGCTTTCATTGTGATCGCATTCACCCCGTAAGATAGACCTAGCCGTCCGCCCTGGACACCAGTCATGACAGAGTCATCAACGATTACAGCTGTAGGGAAATCTTGAACTTCTTTTCTTTTTTCGACACTCTTTAGCGTCAGAAGCCAAAACGTCATTTCTTTTGTTAACGTTATTTCTTTTTAACATCATTTGTTCTCTTTCTTTTTGTACATTCTCAGATTTTGGTTTCAAGTTTTTCAGTTCATTTTTGAGTAGCTTTGTGCTTTTTTTTTTTTTTTTTTTGAGAAGTATGCTTGGCTGCATCTGCATATGTCATAGAATTTTCATGTACTTTTGTCTGTGTAGAACTATGACTGACCTCTTTTGTATGTTCTGCTCGTACTTTGTTTGCTGCTTGGGTGTCTCGTACGGCCGTTTCAAGGAAGAGATTCGGGAGCACAGGGAAGAAATTGTCTCGGTCATTTCATCTATTTTCCTCAGCAGGACCTCGTTGCTCAATGGATGGAGACTGACAGAAGCGCACATGCTGTAGTGGTAGATGCCGACTCAGCTGATCTAGCGTTCTTCGCTGCGGCGTTCTTAACGTGGTTTCGACCGTCCCTCTGATTCTTCGTAACCGCACCGATCTCAGAGATGGTGCTGCTACTTGCTGCTTCATCGCCACTTTCTTGCGATCTGTGCACGTGCCCTGTGCTCCTTGTCCTCGTCATTCTTGGAGTATTGTGAAAAAAACCCGCACGTTCTGAATTCAGGCGGCTTGTTGTCTCCGCCACCTTGATGACGTGTGTGTGTGTGTGTGTGTGTGTGTGTGTGTGTGTGTGTGTGTGTGTGTGTGTGTGTGTGTGTGTGTGTGTGTGTGTGTGTGTGTGTGTGTGTGTGTGTGTGTGTGTGTGCGCGCGCGCATGTGTCTGTTACATGTAAGTAAGAAGTGTGGTACCCTACATTCAGCTAGTCCCAGACATTGGGGTAGTTTGTCCTAATCTTACATGTGTGTGTGTATTGTGTGTGTGTGTGTGTGCGTGCGTGCGTGCGTGCGTGCGTGCGTGCGTGCGTGCGCGCGCGCGCGCGCGCGCGCGCGTGTGTGTGTGTGTGTGTTGTGTGTGTGGTGTGTGTGTGTGTGTGTGTGTGTGTGTGTGTGTGTTGTGTGTGTGTGTGTGTTTGTGTGTGTGTTGTGTGTGTGTTTCCTACTACCTCATGCCCTCTTGTCATTCTGTCGATATGCTTGTATTCTTATGTGACTCTCTCTCTCCTCTCTCTCTCTCTCTCTCTCTCTCTCTCTCTCTCTCTCTCTCTCTCTCTCTCTCTCTCTCTCTCCTTCTCCTCTCTCTCTCTCTCTCTCTCATGGTTCTGCTGGAATGACTTGATTTATTATCCATATGACATCCCCTCCTACCCGTGGCGACTGGGCTATCATTATGCATTTCCCACCTCCATCTGTGCTTTATTTCTATTTCCCCCCTCCCTCCGCCGGTGCTTCAAAATGGATGGTCTTGTATCTCCTTGGAATTTTTTGTTTGTCAGATTGTTCTAAACATGTCTTTTCGCACCCACTCTCGGCTCTTTTCCCCATCCTCTTCTCTTCTCTCTCTTCTCTCTCTCTCTCCCCTCTCTCTTTTCTCTCTTCTCCTCTTCTCTCTCTCTCTCTTTTCTCTCCTTTTCTCTCTCTCTCTCTTTTTTTTTGTTTTTGTTGTTGTTGTTTTTGTTTTAAATTTTTTAACCCCGTATTGTATTGTAGTTCTGTCATTTTTGCAGCTTCCTTTGTTCCTTTTTTTTTTATTGTGCCCTCTAAAGGGCGGGATGGATGTAAAACAGCACATCAGTGTTATTATTATCCTGTAAAAAAAGAATTTTGTTTGTCTTGTTTTCTCTCTCTCTCTCTCTCTCTCTCTCTCTCTCTCTCTCTTTCCTCTCTCTTCTCTCTCTCTCTTCTCTCTCTTCTCTCTCCTTCTCTCTCTGATCATGAAGTGCTATTGGTAAAGGGGAGCGGGCTTCCTCTGTCCACCAGGACACGCGTGGTAGGCGGGGAACTGGCCCTTAGCCACCCGACTACCAAACCCCTGAGAGTGGACCATAGACCCCTAGGCGGGGACCAGAACCCTGGCAGTGGCCCATCAGATCCCTAGGCGGGACCAGAACCCAGGGCAGGGGACCGCCAGAACCCTTTGGCAGGGGACATAATACCCTAAGAATCGTCACCAGAACCTGGGCAGTGGAAAACCCAAAACCCTTGGCGTGAACCACAGAACCCTGGGCAGTGGCCTCGAAACCCATGCAGTGGCCATCAGAACCCCAGGCGTGGACCACCAGAACCCTGGCGTGCCACCAAAACCCTGGGCGGGGACCCCAGCCCCTGGGGGGGGAACACCAAAACCCCTGGGTAGGGACCCCCAGAACCAGGGCAGTGGCCCACCGAACCCTAGGCAGTAGACCCGAACCCTGGGCGGGGAAAACCCCAGAACATGGGGTGGATCAGAACCCCAGGCAGTGGCCACCAGAACCCTGGGCAGTTGCCCACCAAAAACCCCCGGCAGGGGGACCCCCAAAACCCCCAGGCAGTGGCCATCAGAAAACCCTGGGCAGTGGACCTCAATCCCTAGGCAGTGGCCATCAGATCCCGGGGCAGGGCCCACCGAACCTAGGCAGTGGACCATCTGTACCTGGGAGTGGACCCCCAGCCCCCCTAGGCAGTGGCCATCAGTACCCCAGGCAGTGGTCCATCAAACCCCAGGCAGTGGACCCCAAAACCTAGGAGTGGAAATCAAAACCCTTAGGAGTGGAAAATCGAACCTTAGGCAGTGGCCTCGTCCCCTGGCAGTGGCCATCGAACCCTAGGCAGGGGGCCATCGAACCCTAGGCATGGCCCACAGAACCTGGGCGTGGCCAAAAAACCCCTGGGGCAGTGGTCTCAGTCCCATGGGCAGGGGAAAAACCAGCCCCGTGCAGTGTCCCCATCAGAAACCTAGGCGTAAAACCTCGTCCCCCGGGGCAGTGGCCTCGTACCCGGGGCAGTGGACCATCGAACCATAGGCAGTGGACCATCGGTACCTAGGCAGTGGCCCATTGTACCCTAGGCAGGGGCCCCCGTACCCTGTGCGTGGACATCCTTTCCCATGGGCAGTAAACCAGAACCCTGGCATGGCCCATCAAAAACGCCAGGCAGGGACCATCAGAACCCTAGGCGTGGACCATCAAAACCCTGGCAGGGACCACCAGTCCCCTGGGCAATGGCCCAAAAAAAACCCCTGGGCAGTGGCACCAGCCCCTAGGCAGCGGACCATCAGTCCCCTGGGCTGTGGCATCAGTACCGGGGGGGGGCGGCCCATCAGTATGGGAGGGCCATCAGTACCATGGGCAGTGGCCTCAGTCCCTGGGCAGGGGTTCGTACTTGGGCAGGGCCCATTTACCCTAGGCAGTGGCCCTCAGACCCCTGGGCGTGGACCATCGTACCCCAGGTGGCCCACCAGTCCCCTAGGCAGGGACATCGTACCATGGGAATGGACCTCAGAACCCTGGGCAGGGCCCATCAGAACCTGGGCAAATGGCCATCAGTCCCGGGGGCAGGGCCCATAGCCCCAGCCAGTGGGGACCATCAGAACCCTAGGTAGTGGACCCAACCCTGGGAAGTGGACCACAGTCCCCTAGGCAGTGGCCCCCCAAAACCCTGGGAAGTGGCCATCATTACCCGGGCAGTGGACCTCAAAACCCCTGGGCAGTGGACCACAAGACCTGGGTAGTGGCCATAAAACCCCTGGGCAGTGGAATCGTACCCTGGGCGTGGCCATCAGTCCCCTAGGCAGTGGACCCCCAGCCCCCTAGGGTGGACCATGAGAACCCAGGCGTGGCCATCAGAACCCGGGCAGTGGCCACAGTACCTGGGAAAGGGGCATAGTACCTAGGCAGTGGCCCCATCAAAACCCGGGCAGTGGCCCATCAGGCCCTGTCAGGGGCCCCTGGTGGTCCCTGGGTATGCCTGGGTACTGGTTACCTAGGCGTGGACCATCGGTACCTGTCAGTGGCCCACAGTACTGGGCAGTGGCCCATCAGAACCGGGGGCAGTGGACTTCAGAACCCTAGGCAGGGCCATCAGCCCTGGCAGTAAACCATCAGAACCTTGGGCAATGGACTAGACACTGCAATTTGAAGGAGATAGAATCACCACAATTTTTGGAGATGAACCTGCAATTATAGGAGATATAAATGAAAAAAAAATAAATTTTATAAAAACCTTTTTGGTGGTAGTCAAATCATTAGGGAAAATAAAGTTTCAACCCATAGGCCCGTTGTCAAAGTGAAAAAAAGAGGACATGTGACAGGAAACCTATGTGAGAATTGGGGGGAAAAACACCCCACAAAAACCACCACACACCACAAACACACACCACACACACACACACACACACACCCCCACCACACACCACCACACACACACAACACACACACACACAAAACAACCTTTTGCACAGACGAGCCATCCATCCAAATGGTGTGCCGCGAAACCCCCCTTTTTTTTTTTTCTCTTTTTCGCTCCAACATCGATGCAACCAGCAACGAAAAACGAAGCAAACCCCTGTCTTTGCAGGTTTCCGGGGGGAGTAACGAATTTTGAGATTAGATTACTTTGGATGAGCTGAATGTTTTTTTCATTAGCGGATTTTCCACCTACAGGCAAAAAATTTGAAGCCCCGGTTAAGCGGTTAATGTCAAGCGCCAGAACATGATTTTCTACTTTTCCGTAAAAAAAAAGGTACGTGATATGGTTGTTATTTTTTTTTTTTTTTTTCCCGGGATTTCGTTCCCGGGTCTATTCACAAAAGAGGAGTGACTTTGGGGTCTAAAAACGGGGTCAAAAAAATCTTGCTACGAAGATAAAAAACAAACAGTGGAAATTTTTTTTAATCTTTACAGTGTTCAAGAATTTCCTCTTCTCAAGAAAGAATGATCAAATGACAAGTGCCGATTGCACACGCAGTACAAAATTAAAAAAAACCTTTTTTTATCAGGATGGGATTACAAATTGCAATACATTGAATTTAAAATTGAGGGTTGCAAGCTTAAAAAAAAGCCTGTTTATAAGGTTGATGTTGTCAAACTTCAAAAGGACTGTTTTAAGGTTTAGGTTACAAACTGAAAAAGGAATTTGTTTAAAAAGGGTTTAGGATGTCAATTAAAAGGTTGTGTATAAGGTTTAGGATGTACAAACTTAAAATAGGACGTTTTTTTAAAGGGTTTGATGTCAAATTCAAAAAGGATTGTTTTTAAGGGTTTAGGATGTACAAACTTAATAGGACTAGTTTATAAGGTTGAGGATGTACAAACCCAAATAGGTTGGATTAAAGGTTTTAGGAGTAAATTAAAATAGGGGTGCTTTTAAAGGTTGGGTGTACAAAATTAAAATGGGATAGTTTTAAGGGTTTTGGATGTACAAATCAAAAAAAGGGTTTGTTTATAAGGGGAGAAGGGCCATGGTGCATACAGAACGACCCCTCCCAACCTTATGTTGTTGTTGTAGTATGTATGTATGTTGTTGTATGTTGATGTATGTTTGATGTATGTATGTATGTATATTGTAGTATGTATGTAGTTTGTATGTTTGTTGATGTTGTATGTAGTATGTATGTTGTATGTGTGTATGTATGTATGTAGTTGTATGTATGTTGTATGTATGTATGTTTTATGTATGTTTTGTTGTATGTGTGCATGCACGTTCATTTATTTTTTCTTTATTTTCACATTTATTCATTCATTCTTCATTCTTCATCATTCATTCTTCATTATTTTTTCATTTATTTTTTCATTTATTTATTTTTACCCCCAAACAATTGGTGAGTTTTGTACGATCAACCCCTAGCATGTTTAGTGATTCCCCTTTCAAAAGGAAATCGCAATGAGGCAGGGGAACCTTACATTAAATAACAAGCAAAAAACGGTAAATTTGTCCTGGATGAAAAAATTAATAATAATAAAAATAAAAATAAAAATAATAATATAATAATAATAATAATGTAAATGATAATAATAATAAAAATAATAAAAATTTTTAATAATAATAATAATAATAAAATAATAATAATAAGAATTTATATAGCGCCTATTCTCGGCTAGAGGCCACTCTAAGCGCTTTACAATCAAACCCGTTTACACAAGGGCGCACCCGGGTAAAATGCGACTGAAGGCTGCCAGTGGGGTTTATTCGTCGTTTTCCCCTGTCATCCCGTCAGTATCGTTCAAATCGATCACTCTTTTTTCTTCTTTATTTATTCTTTCCATTTCTCACGAGGGTGCATGTAGTGTAACGTGTCATCCTACCAACGGTAAATGGCCCACTCTTCGAAAAGTTTTTTTTGATGGGATTTTACGTGCGTGCAAGTGTTATGCGTGCGTTCACACACGGAACCTCGGTTTTGTTCTTCGAAGGGACTGTTGGGAAAAAGGAGTCAGAACCAATGTTAAAACCCAGGGAAAAAACCCCCCCGACGAAACGCCCGGCGGAGGGGTTTGAACCCCCAACCCCGGATACCAAGTTTTCAGTCCCCCGGGGCTTACCAAAAATGAGTGAAATAAATGCACGTTCAAAATCCAAAAATGCTGTTACAACACTGAATTTGGTTTTGCAGATATGACCCCAACAGGCACACAGGGAAAAAACAAAGGGAAAAATTTTTCCCCGAAAAGGGTGTTCAAAACTTGTGTACCAGGCATCTAACAACAATGGATAAAAGAACAAACACATTTAAAATTTATTCAAGCTGGTACAGTCTTTCGTCTTGATTACGTTTGCAAGATGTCCGTGTCTGCTTTTTTTTTCAGATGTATTTTGAATTAACCAAATGCTGAAATTTTTTGGTTACGCATGTCAGTGTTCTACGCCTGACGACATGTGTGTTCTTCCATCTTTAGAAGATAAAAACGTTATATATATATATATATATATATATAATATATATATATATATATATATATATATATATATATATATATATATATATATATATAATATATATTATATATATATATATATATATATATATATATTTATGCAATTAGCCACAAGTTCTTGTGGTACCACAGCATACTCTCACTGTGCGGGTCCTGTCTTAATCCCGAGTTCATACATGGTGGTTGCTAAGCCATGCACCACGCTGTGACCCAAGCCCAGTGTAAGTGTTCAGCTGGCCTCTTAGTTCAACCAGGGACTCCATCCCTCCTCCCACCCCAGTAACCAGCACCAGATTCAACACAGGGCCTGTGACGTCCTGGTAGCTTGCCATCGTCATTTATCCACTGTCCGCATCTCCAACAGTCGCCTCACCTCCTCCCTCTCCAACAGTCGACCCCACCTCCTCCCATCCCGACCTGTCTCGCCAGTGGACAATGGATGTGTGCAAGTGGCTGTGATTAGTGTGCCTGTGTGTATCCTGGGCGAGGGGTGTGAGCCGTGGACCAGCTGGGGAAAGCTGGCTAATCAGCACATCAGCGTGTGTGTGTGTGTGTGTGTGTGTGTGGTGTGTGTGTGTGTGTGTGTGTGTGTGTGTGTGTGTGTGTGTGTGTGTGTGTGTGTGTATGTGTGTGTGTGTGTGTGTGTGTGTGTGTGTGTGTGTGTGTGTTGTGTGTGTGTGTGTGTGTGTGGTGTGGCTCTTCAGCAGACTTTCTTTCCCTGTGTTCCACCCAGGACGTCAACCAAACATCATGTGCCCGGCGCTCAACACATAGGCCGTGGTTAGCGCCTAACACGCAACTATGGCTATGAATAGAATTTGGCTTTGGCACTGGCATGGCTGAAGCTTTCTAATTGTTTCCGTGCAGTGCGGTACCAGGACCTACAGCCATGGGGCCAACTACATGCTCCATGGCCCACAACGCATGTTTCACTAGACAATGCCCTTGAAAAACAATCAACACACAGCAGACCCCATACAAAATAAATTGTGTCTCAGCAAAAACATATGTCACATTGGAGGTATGTCCTTTATCACAGATATGCAGGTAAATTATGCACCAAAAAGCCGTACTACAACATGGACCAACTATGGACTTCATTACAGACATCATGGTGAAATGTGTTCCACTGGGGTTTCGCATGTCCCATCCATCAGATTTGTTCCAGTCTACACCAGGGATACAGGCTGGTCTGAAAAAAAGCTAAATAAATATCTATGATACAACACGCAATATTCTGGTTCAGGGAAGGGCATGCGAGGACTGGGTGGACAGTGAAATCAAAACGTTGCGTGCCATTGTGCACACAATGGCCACAGGCACTGTCTGCCGTCAACTCCTGTTACGGACAGACTTACGTCAGCGGGACCACTTCACTTCAATGGCCATTCTGACCAATGGCGATGCCCAATCAGCTGTACACACTAACGTCGTACCAGGGGAGATCATCGACAAGGGGAAAGATTGAAGTGTGTTGACGGAGAGACACGGATGTGTACCTGGACTCTCCATATCAACCCCCCTCCACTCCCAGTTCAAAAGCTGCCGTGTTCCCACTTCCCTCCCCACCTACCCACGCTCATCTCTCAACCACTGTGTCCAGCCAGCCTGTTCTGCTTCCTCTTCCCATCCTCAGTACCACACCACAGAGGACAAGAAAGCTGGGCTTTCTACCGTGGCCTCCTCGACACAAAACAAGACAACGATGACGTCATTCCCTCCACAACAGAATCTGCCGATACTAAAAGTAGTGCGTGCGTCACCTAAAGCATCCCTCCACATTGTACCGTCCCGTCCTCCAATGCTTCTCAAATACCAACCCCGACAATCCATCCAGCAACAGTGGGCTCATTTCCACTCCCACTCCAGTGACTCATCAACATCTGTTATCTCAAAACACATCGTTCCCTCAGAAGTCATCCAGTTCGCAACAACCCTGGCAAACGCAGAAAAAAAAAACACCAGCTATCTGACAATTCTTCTTCTCCTCTCTCATCAAGCACTACCCTTCTCATCTCATTTCTGCCTTCCCTGTGACCCCTGTCCCACCAGTCACCTCTCAGAACTCATTCCCTCCCACTACTACGGTCTCTTCCCTTTCCCGCCCTACACCCACAAGAACCTGAGGACCGCCTTCAATAGGAACAAGCGTTTTACGTTTTACAGGGGTGGTGTAACATCAGCATGTCTTTACGCAGATATGCGATATACTAATGTGTGTAATTGTACGAAAAATATTAATACGTGTGTATTGAAGGGCGTTTACAGTTTTTACGAGTGTGATGTAATATCAGCAGTGTTTTATGCAGGTATGCTATGTGTCCATGTGTGACATTCTACAAGAAAATTTAATATATCTTTACAAGGGAGAAAAGAGGGGGGGGGGGGTTGGACTGTGACACGTTAAACACATTGCTGACAGTAAGAAAAAGCACAGCCTTCCGTGTGTTGAAGGAAGACAGTGGATTAAAGTGACTCCAATCCCGTAGAAAAAATGGCAAACACAAAAAAATTGAATTGTGGACATTTTGCAACAAGAAGCACATGTGTGGTGACTGTAACAATTTTATTTTATCAAATTATATCTGACTGTGAAAACTCTCTCTCTCTCTCTTCTCTCTCTCTTCTCTCTCTCTCTCTCTCTCTCTCTCCCCTCTCTCCTCTCTCTCTCTCTGATTTTATATTGTAGTCTCTAGTGTACATAAATGATACGTGAGCACACTAAGAAACCTCTTGTAGTATAGACAAAGAATCAGTGAAAAATTGTCACAGGTATGTTACATAACTTAACTTCTGCCTGTTGTTCATATTCATTATCCTTTTGTATTGAATATTGTTGGTTGTGTGTGTGTGTGTGTGTGTGTGTGTGTGTGTGTGTGTGGTGTGTGTGTGTGTGGGTGCGTGGTGGTGCGTGGGCGTGCGTCGCGCGCGCGCGCGTGTGGTGTTGTCTTATGTTTGTTTTTAACAAAAATAGCTAACTGACAATAGTTTGGTTTCAGTCGGTCAGTCTGGTGTTTGTGTGTTGTTTCAAAATTGCTTGAAAAAATTAATTTCTCCCTGTTTTTTTCTTTTTTTACTGCCCTTATGCTTGGATATTGTTAGTTGTGTGCGCATAGGGAACGTTTTTTTGTATACAGTTATATTTATTCGTTTCCGTTCCCCAAATGATGTGTTTCTTCTGCGTGGCTACAAAAGAGGGACGTTTTGGGCCTTGTTGGACCTTGCATGAGGTACCCACTAACTTTATAATAAAGAAAAAACCCTTTCATAGTTTGGCGTTGCTGAATAAAAAACTTTCAGTATTGTCCCGATACCACTGTCGTATCTCGGGTACAAAACTTCCGGCCCTACCGAATCTAAATTATGGGCATTTTAATTTCTTAGGAAAATGTAGATGCTCGCGTTTATTAAACTTGAAGTTTTAGTTGGAGCGTATAAAAGTAATCAAGTTGAAGAGAACAAAACCATCAAAATGGATCTGGTATGGAAACCAGAGAAAATGCTGATTTTGCGGACAAGTTTGGACATTAGATAAGATAAGATTTTTGTAAAATGTTCCCAAAAATAGATATGCCCGGAGTAAAGCCCCCTAGCAAAAATTAATCCCCACACTTTCTCTGAACCAATCTGTCTTGAAAAGTGTGCCCTTTTAATGAAACAGCGCCCCAAATTTTCCCGTAAGCATTACGTGTAACGAATAAAAAACCCCTTAAACCCCCCCAAAAATCACTTAACTTTTTCCCCCCCCTCCCAAAATACTTTTCCCCACAACCCCAAATTTTCCCCTTTTCCTAAATTTTAAACACACAAAAAAAATTATAATTTACACTATCCCCAAAAAATTAATTTTCTACCCTTTAAACTTTTTAAACAACTCCCTCAAAATTTCCCTAAAACACTTCCAAACCCCATAAGATAACTAACATGAAACCCTTTTCCCAAAAACCCCTGGATAAATGATGAATAACCTGTACATGAAAACCCTTTCAAAAAAATGGATGACTATGAAACGCTGTACAGTGAAAAACTGTGCTCAACCACTGGTGATGTGAAAATACACGCTGTACAGGAACAAAGTGCTCAACCACATGGAGACTGATGAAATCACGCTGTAAGTGAAACCCCTGTGCCAACCACAGGGATGACTGATGAAAACCTTTCCGCCTTTCCCACTGGGCGGAAACCCGGAAGGACACTGTGCTCACCACGTGGTGATATGAAAAACACCCGGGAAACACTGTGTCAACACATGGATGATGGGAAAATTTAAAAATTTTTCCCCTGGGGGTGTTTTTGTTTGTTGTATATGCTTGTGTGTGGGGGTATATTATGTTGGATGGATATAATTTATAAAAAAAGATTATATGTTGTCCCTTTTTTTCTTTTTTTTCTCTCTCTCTCTCTCTCTCCTTTTCCCCTCTCTCTTTTTCCCCTCTCTCTCTCTCTTCTCTTCTCTCTCTTGTCGAAGAAAAAGGGGGAAGGGGGGGGAGGGGGTGGGAGTGTTATGGGGGGAAGAGGGGCGGGAAAAGTGAGGGGAGGGGAAAGGGGTGTTTGGGGGGCAGAGGGGGGAAGGGAAGGGGGAGAGTGGATGGAGAGAGGGAGGGGAAAACGAAGGGATCATGGAGGAGACAAAAGATGGTGGGGGAAGGGAATTGGCAGGGGTGGAAGAGGGGAGATGGAAACACTAAATGACGGGAGGCCGAAGCCATAACTGTATCAATATATGACGTGGAATTGCGAAGGTTTGATGCAAAAACTGGATATTCCAGACGTTGTGTCAACTCTTTTGTCTTTTGATATCTTTTCATTGAATGAAACATTCATATACGTGGATACGATTTCATTTTTGCCTTTATTGATTATAATGTATTTGCGTCAAAAGCTGTTAAATTGTCAAATCAAGGACGAAGTTCAGGTGGAGTGTGTGTGTTTGTGCATAAGTGGTTGTCACAATTTGTTAAGAGCACTGATACACATTTGGACCAAGTTATTATTTTGCAACTTGATCGAAAGTTATTAGAAACCAGATAAGCCAATTTTTCTTATTTGTACATACATTCATCCATATGATAGCAGATTACTGGACACAGACAGAGCAGGGGTATGGGATTGAATGTTTGATGGACTTGTATGAACGTTACGAGGATTTCTACATTATATTATGTGGTGACCTGAATGCAAGGACAGGATGTATGAATCATCACTACAGAATGAACTGTTTACGGACAATGTATGGAAAACGGATAAAGAAGTTACAGATCAGATGACTACTCGCATTCTGAGGATAAAGAAATAACAGGTTTTGGGCGAGATTTATTGAATTTATGCACAACGTTTGAATGTATAATTCTCAATGGTCTAAGTAATTATGATTTGATGAATCACTCACTTTTGTATCGAGCAATGGAGGAAGCACAATTGATTACTTTATAACTTCTAGTGGTTTATGTTTACAGAATTATATTAGTTCGTTAAATGTTCGGTCCTCTATTGATTCATCACATTTACCTGTTTGTATCAAACTGTTAACCACCCTGAATTCTCAGGCAAACGTTGGACAGCCAAGGCCCAGAAAGCAAAAAAGTGGATGGAAAAGCAATGTTGGGATAAGTCATTAGAACAACAGTTCATTGAAAACGTCAATACAAAGGAAATGCAAGATATGTACTTACAAGCTCTAGCACACATTGATAATGATATAAATCAAGCTGTAACCTTGTTTTCTAGAACTTTGGTGCTAAGCAGTAACTGCATGAAAAAATGTGTCTGTATTGATAAAGAGATTAAACCTCCACAGTGGTTTGATGCTGAATGTAGACAGTTTAAGATAAAAGCAAGGAATTCGTTGATGATACTGAGGAAATCAAACAAAGCAAGGCAAGTAACATATACTGTGGCAAATACACAACGATCAGAGGAAAGGAGACAATTTTTTTCAGGATAGGAAGGAGTACAAAACGCTGATAAACAGAAAAAAAGAGCAGCTTTAAACGTGAAAAAGCAATAAAACTTGCAAGTTTTGGCAAAGACAGTAAATCATTTTGGAAAGAAGTTAAATTCATTCTGGTAAGAAAAGGGCTCGCATTTGTCCTGAAATGTCTGACCAGCAATGGCTTCACTACTTTAAAAACCTATTCAATGTTCCAGAAATAAAACATTTGTTTTAGCTTTGAAAGTTATGAATCAGAATGCAGTGATTTAAACTCACCTATTTATGGAAGAGAAGTTTATGAGGCATTTTCATACACTGAAAAATGGAAAGCATGCGGTATTGATGGAATTACTTCAGAAATGCTAAAACTATGTAGTGAGCAATCAGTTAAATTCATGACAAAATTATTTAATGCTCTTTTCGAGAAAGGTAAATATCCTGAGGAATGGACAAATCCTTTATAGTACCAATTTGTAAAAAAGGTGATAAAACAGTAACAGATAATTACAGAGGTGTCATTATTGAGTTTAATGAGTAAATGCTATACTAATATTCTCAACAAGAGATTAGTTAACATTATTGAAACAAATAAGAAGCTAGCAGAGTCCCAAGCAGGTTTTCAGAAAGGGGTATTCTACATTTGACCACATTTTTACCTTGAATGCAATCATTCAGAAATGTTTTCAAAGAAAAGGAGGAAGCTTTTTGCATGTTTTGTGGACCTGAGAAAAGGTTTGATTCAGTTCAACATGGTATCATTATTTGAGATTCTGATAAAAACAGGAATTCATGGTAAATTTATTAAAGCAATAACGGCTATTTATAAATCAGCTCTTTCATGCGTCAGAATAGAGGATCGTGTAACTGATTTTTTTTTATTGTCCTGTTGGGTGAGACTAGGCTGCATCCTGAGCCAGAACTTTTTCGATTTTTATAAATGAAATTGCTATGGTGGGGGAAGAAATTGGAATACATGGTATTCAGTTGTTACCAGGTTATGTTGAGCTATGTATACTTTTGTTTGCTGATGATATAGTTCTGCTGTTCCGACACTGCTAAAGGTCTACAGAATCAAAATGATGTACTGAACGAATCTTGCAAAAAGCTAGTTCTGAATATTAACAAAGACAAAACAAAGTTATGGTATTTCGAAAAGGGGGGTTTCTGGGCAAGAACGACAAATGGAATATAAATGGAGATTCTTTAGAGTAGTAAATGAATATAACTATCTTGGTTTTGTGTTTACAACCAAAATGAGCATACCAAAGTGTGTTGATGCTCTGGCGGTGAGGCAGAAGAGCTTGCATTGAATGCGTGAAACAATTGGCAGATTGCATGATATTTCAAAATCTTGTTTTTTCAAAATATTTGACACTCAAATACAACCTATATTACTGTATGCGGCTGAAATGTGGGGTATTAATAAATTAGACAACATTGAAAAGGTTCACAGTTATGCATGTAAACGATTCTTACGAGTCCCATTAAAAGTACAAATAAGTTTGTTCTTGGGGGAAAAAGGGGGGCACCCATTATATGTGAATAGTTATTTCAGATGTGTTTAAATATTGGCTTAAAATTCTAAAGATGGACATGACTAGAATCCCAAGGATGGCATATGCAATGCTTTGGAAATTAGATGAAAGGGGCAAAGTTTGTTGGGCAAGTCAGATCAGAAACATTATGTTCAGAATGGGGTTTGGGCATGCATGGATAAATCAAGGTGTAGGATGTGAAAAGGCTTTTCTCTCTTTATTCAAACAAAGACTGAAAGATAATTATTTACAAGAATGGGAGGAATCTATTATGAATAAAGATATATACAGAAATTATCGGCTTTTTAAAACAACCCTCGAATGCGAACCTTATTTCCAGTTTTTAGAATCAGATGCTTCCGTGACGGACTTGTGAAATAAGACTGGGGTACTACCAATAAATGGTTCTTCAAATTAGGGAATATTTAGTGAAAACCTAAACTTTGCTTGTTCAACATGTAAAGCAATTGAAGATGAAAATCATTTTGTACATAACTGTCCTAGATATGATGAAATAAGAAACAGATATCTGAAAGTATTAAACAACCGTATACCGATACACTTCACAAGGGGTCAGTAGATGCGATAAGAAAACTTGCCATGTATATTTTCTATGCCCTCCGTCAAAGGAATATTGTAACTAGTTGAAGGAGAAATTGATGAAAGATTCAAGTCCATTGTGTTGTTTAAATTCTCAGATATTATTATTTACTGTAACAATTGCTTTATTCCACGTACATAACATTCTGTATATATTGACCCTATTTCTATGGGCTAGTGGGCCTAGAGAATAAAGTTTTTGTTCTTTTTCTTGTTCTTGTTCTTGTTCCTCTCTCTTCTCTGTCTGTGCATGTGTGCTTTGTATGTTCCGAATTCCGTACATATTTTGTCATGTTCATTTTACTGCTGATTTTATACGGGCTAATTATTGTACGTTTTAGTACAGTTCCATTTCAAATCATTACATCTCATGCTGTCCCCCTCTCCCTTCCATCCCTCTCTCTCTCTCTCTCTCTCTTTTTCTCCCCCCTCCCCCCCCCCCCCCCCCCCCCAATGTCATCTAACTTTGCTTAATACGTTTTACTATTTTCATCCCTTGCAAAAAATGAATGCATGTGGTGCCTTGCTCTCTCTCCCCTCTCTCCTCTCTTCTCTCTCTTCTCTCTCCTCTCTTCTCTCTCTCTCTTCTCCTCTCCCCTCTCTCTCTCTCTCTCTCTTCTCTCTCTCTCTCTCTCCCCTCCTCCCCCCTCCCTCCCTCTCTCTCTCTCTCTCTCTCTCTCTCTCCCCCTCTCTCTCTCTCTCTCCCTCTTTTCTCCTCTCTCTCTCCCCTCTCTCTCTCTCTCTCCTCTCTCTCTCTCTCTCTTCTATGCGTGCGAACGTGCGCGTATTTGTGTGTTCAGAAATATGTTACGCCTTTGTCAAAATTCACTTCACTGTCTGTTTTCATACATGCCAATATTGTACGTTGTAGTACACTTACATATTTTACCCAGCCCACCTCACTCCTACCCCCGTCTCTCCTTCCTGTTCTTTTGTTATTCCATTTTTTTTTTTTTTTTTTTTATTATTATTTTTTTTTGGTTTTTTTTAGATTTTTTTTTATTTTTTTTTTTTTTTTTTCATTTATCTTATTTTCATTTGATGTTCCTCTATATTACATGCCGCTTTGTTTGCTTTTTTATTTTTTACATAATTGATTTCATGCATTTTGTATCCCTACTCAGGGCGAGGACTGGATTTAAAAAATCACGTTAGTGTTTACTTTATCCTCGTAAATAAAGAATTTTGTTTGCTTGTCTTGTTTGTCTCCTCCTCTTTTCCCCTCTCTCTCCCCCTCTTCTCTCTTCTCCCCTCTCTCTCTCCCCCTCTCTCTCTCCTCTCCCCTCTTCTCCCCCCCCTCTCTCTTCTCCTCTCTCTCTCTCTCTGCAATTACGGCTACTCTTTGATGTCCCCGTCATTTAAATTATATTCAGTCTTGGGGTTGTATATCAATATTTTTTTAAAAAAATGAGGTGGGGGGACGAGGTGTTGGACTCTCTTTCTCTCTCTCTCTCTCTCCTCCCCCCTCTTCTCTCTCTCTTCTCCTCTTTCCCCTCTCTCTCCTCTCTCTCTCTCTCTCTCCCCCTCCCCTCCCTCTTCCAGATAAAACTAGGATCTATATCCCTGTTTTTAAGGTATTAGAATTGGGAATATATAATTAAACAAGGGGTTCCAGCGAGGAGAAAAGCAGCCCTACACGCAGCCCCCAAACCCCCTCGCCACAGGGACGAGGCCGCTCACCTTGCCCCTTTTACGCTTCATTACAGCGGGCCACCAACCCCCCGCCAACGGGGTCCGGGCCGCTAACTTTCCCCCTCTGTACGTTTTCATGATTCAATCACGTGACCGGGGATGCCCCAGGTCGCGTGTCTAAATCAGTTTCACCATCAGCAACAGCATCGGAGGAAGAGGGCCGGAGGGCTGTCAAAAGCACGATGAGTAGTGTATTTTCTTTTTTGGGGGAGACTGGTCAATTTCTAGGTAGCAATAAATATGTATCACGTGTTAAATGTTACTTTGTTTGAAAGTATCTAACAGTAGCTAAAATGATCATTGACTATACAGTATTGACGTTGCAGATAAAACCCCCTTACTTTGTTTTGAAGTTTTTTGATGCACTTTTCAACCTTTTGTTACATAATGGGTAAAATAGGGGGCCTTGATCGCTGCTAGGTTCAGTTAAATTTCTTTAAAAAAGAAAATCTTGGAGTTTTTATTGCAAACGCCAAATGAATTTTAAATGGTAAAATAGCTAGTTTCCAAATAATTTAATTCCGTTTTGAATGTTTTTCACTTTTGGTTTAAAATTTTTCAGATGCGGTTTAAAATTTAAATACAAAAAGCATATGGGTTTATGTCGACTCAGATAAAAGGGGAAAGAAAAACTGGACTAGTGAAACGAGATTGTATCGTATTTTAAATAAATGTTAGCGAACCGCCAAGGAAACGGGGACAAACGAGCCCAAAAGACAAACACGACGCGTTTTCGACCTCTTTGACTTCTTCAGGCAAACACCAAAAAATAGGACATGAAAAGAATGAGTTTGCACTTAGCTTGCTCTTTTCAGCGCAAGGTAACGTTAAATGAAAACGAGTCTGTTAAAAGGGGAGAAAAGTGTGAGTCAAGGTAATAAGAAGTTAATAACTATTTCTGATAGGAAAAACTAACAAAGGTTTTAAAAATAGAAATAATAATTTAAACAGGATTACTACATTTTGGGTAAAACAAAAAAACAGTTGTAGTATGGGAAAAGGGAGTGGGTTTGAGGATGGTAAACGTCATGGGTTTCCGTGGCAAAAGCGTTAGGGCGATGGGAGATCAAGTAACAATATATTACGATGAACAGCCCAACAATTGGTTTTTTAAAAAAGGAATAAAAACATATTACAAAATATTTAAAAAATTTTAAAAAAAATCATAATAAATAAACTAAAAAAAAAAAAAAAAAAAATAAAAAACAAAAAAAAAAAACAAAAAACAAAAAATAAAAAAAAAATAAAAAAAAAATAATAATATTAATAAAATAAAATAATAATAAAATAAAAATATAAAAATAAAAAAAAAAAAAAAATAAAAAAAAAAATAAAAAAAAATAATAATAAAAATTAAAAAAAACTAAAGTTAGGTAACTGTTTTACTTAATTAAAATTTTTAATACAAAAAAACTTTTAATTCCCCCGTCAACCATTTACAAATTTTACCCAAAATTAAAACAAATTAACCCAAATGCCCCAATGAAAAATCTAATCTAGGTCTCGACTTTCAATACATTTTCTTCAAAAGCTTACCCCAAAAACAAATTTTCCCAAAATGAAAAAACAAAAAGGTAAATTCATTTTTAGGCGCCAGATGAAAATCCCCAAGGATTTCTAAACCCCCCCTTTTCTTCCTTTAATCCCCCACAAAAAAAAACACCGCAAACACCTACATTTTCGAAACTTTTAAAAAAGAAGACAAACCCAAAAAAACCAAAAACAACAAAAAACACCAACCCCACAAACAACCAAAAAACAACCCAAACCCCCCCCCCCCCTCCCCCCCCCCCCCCCCCACACACCCCCAAAAAAACCCCCAAAACGCCCTTTTAAAACCCAAAAAAAAAAAAACCCCCCCCCCCCCCCCCCCCCCCCCCCCCCCCCCCCCCCGGGCCCTCCCCTCCCTTTGTCCTCAACCATTTCGGACGAAGTGACCCCGGATTTGGAAAACGTTCTCGACAAGTAAGCTTCAAAACCAAAAAAAAAACGATTTTTTAAAACAGACTACGTGTAGGGTTTTCCGTTTTTAATACTATTTCTAAACTTTTAGATTTTAGTTTTTGTTTAACCCAAAAAAACTTTGCATCTACCCATTTCTGATCACCCCTGGGTCAAAATGAGACCCAAGGGGCCCCCAGGGCCCCCAAGCCCGATCCAGAGGATCACAGATAATGTGGCTAGATGCGAAGAGTTTTGGGGAATATGCCTCTAATAGTGGTATTTCTACACTTGGTTGCCTACTTTCAGTTTGTCTAGTTGGGGCAATTCTCTTACCCCCCTTTTCAGTGGCCCTTTCTAGGACACACACATTGTGGTTTGCGGGCGTTTATAGCCACGCCAGTGACCCAGACAACACATGTGGTTTGCGGGCGTTTTATAGCCGCGCCAGTGACCTAGACGAACACGAAAATTGGAAGGGTCACTTAGAGGGCAGAGAAGAGGGCCAAATTTAGACTTTTCAGAACCCACACAAACAAGCACAAAACCACGCAGGCATATTCCCAACTTTACACTTTTAGGATTAATATATATACTGTACAAACTGAAAGCTTTCATATGGTGTTTATGCATAATTGGGGGTGTTATTAAAATTGTTTTTTATTCAAGCAGAATAGTTTTAAAGGTTAACAACAACTGTGCTTTAAGTACTTTTTTAGTAGCTACTTTGTACAATATTTATATTAAAACTTTAGCAAAATTAAACACAAAACACAACTTTTAATAATAAAATTCTCTCTCACTGATCTATAAATAGATAATTTATTCAGGGGAGGTAATTATATTTTTTTGCATAATTAAAGGGAGATAAATCACTTTCAGTTACCTTAAGTCCAAAAAAAAAATTAAAACACAAAAAATTATAAAAAAAACAATTTAAAAACAAAAAAAATATAAAAAAAAATTTAAAAAAAAATTATTTTTTTTTTTTTTTAAAGTTACCTTAAGCCACCTCAAGTTCTTAGTTAAGTTTTTAATCAAGTCACTTCTAAGTTCTTACTCAAGTTGTTTTAAGTCATCCTCAAGTTACTTCTAAGTTCTTACTCAAGTCATCCTCAAGTTGTCCTCAAGTCATCTCAAGTCATCCTTAAGTCACCCCAAGTCACTTCTAAGTTTCTACTTAAGTCACTTCTAAGTTCTTACTCAAGTCATCCTCAAGTCGTCCTCAAGTCATCCTCAAGTCATCCTCTAAGTACAACCAAGTTCTTATTTAAGTTATCTTATAATTATCAAAAAAAAATACAATCTATGTTTTTATCTTAAATAGTAGATGTTTAATATAGTACACACACGCCTCAAAAAACGCGTCATCGCTGAGAATATTTTGCTCAGCGTTCTCTGCGCGAGATTGGCCAGCATAGATCTTAATGAAGTTCTTACATCCTAAGCAGCCGCATTGATTACAATTCTGGTCTATGGAAATGTCTTTTATAGACTCCATGTCTTTATTTATTGACTCCATCATTTTAAACAAATAATATCCGCCATGATCTATTTTTATCAAAAAAATTTAAATTTTAAGTTCTTAAAATTATATTGCATTTTAAATGGATCAAAATGATTTTTGTTATTGGCGGTGCTGGCGTGCTGTTGTCTTCTTCTGTATTTAGTGGTTCAGATTTTTTGACTGCTTTTGTTTTTGTTGCCATTCTTTATATATTTTATAACCGTAATAACCGCCCCCAGCAGCAGCAATGGCGCCAAAAATGACAACTGTTTTAAGTTCAATATTCCATGAAGACTTTGGTGCCCTTGAATTAACTTGTTCTTGTTCTGGAGCTGACATTGGATTAACTGTTGGCGTTGGCGGTGTTATGTTTCATTATGAGTTATATTCTGTGATTGTACTTTAATTTTCTTTGTCTGTTTAACTCTGCTACTCTTTTTCTGCTGCAACACGCCAGGATGCTTTAGTGCTTTTCACTCGTCACTATCTCTACCTGATTCAGTGTTTTGATTCTGCTGATTTTCCGACTCGTTCATTTTGAAGGGAAATAAATCTATATGATTAAAAGTAATTAATCCCATGATTAACGGCGATAACAATGTTCCAAATCTGTAATATAAATCACAGCTTAGAGACTCTAATGACTTTGTTAAAACTGGATCTTGCGTTAAATCATACGTAAGATCTTGTTCAGAATCAATGGGGGCAAATCTACGACTAGTTTAGTGTACAAACTAAGAACGTTTGTCCTACACTTTTTTACCATTCTCGACCCCAGCTGCGCTTCATACCTGTTATGATACTTTATAATGTCTTGCGGCGACATCTGTTGAATCTGTTCTATGCTGAATTCAGTTCCAAGGAACTGTTTTGTTTTCCCACATTGCTGCCAAAGAATACAACCTTTCCTTTTTGGGCATAATAGCTTGATCATCAACTTGGTCATTCATAAGTTCAGGAAGGTTTAGGCTGCCCTGTAGCTCTAGCAGATCATCGCTGTTCATGTTTTTTATTAATTATAATTTATTTTATTTTTTAAAATGAGCACCGAAAAAAACTATTGCCAACCTTGTATACCATTCTGCCGTTATTGGAGGTCTGAGTGTAGGATACACGATGCTTGGTAAAAGCCTGTTAAAATAAACGGCAGATCTTGGCAACTAGACTTTGAGGATTCAGCAAAGCTAATCGCTATTATTACAGCTTCGCTTGCTACGAAGATTTTCTAGTTAAGCAAGGAATAATTCAGAGAATATAAATATGTAAAAAAAATACATTTATAAAAAATGGCTTCCACTCGTAATGATGATAGGCGGCGCCTGTGGTGAATGCGCTTGCTTTTAGCGGAAGTAATTACGCATTTAGTAAACTACGGGACGACGGTGAGAGAAAAAGACATAACAAAGCTGTGGAGCAACTAGCTGCTGCACAAGACGCTATGAAAGCATAGAATTGAGCAGTTAGATTTTATTAATAACACACTGAAAAAAACAGGGGCATGCAGCTTACACATTTAAAGATGTTGATCAGCAATAAAAGAGTATTATCTAGTAACGGGCAAACCAATCCAGGACATTGCCCCCACCAAAATTCAGTGACTTTTATCATCCATCAGAAAAACAAAGACGCAAGAAATCGCGTTTATTGTCGTTGGTATGACTGTCGTGTATTTTGTTGCGCATAATATCAGCTGAATAAAAATGAACAAATCTATTATTCACCAAAAGATATTGGAAGGGAATCACAGCAATTAAAAAGCTAAGCCAAGCAGCGGGGGTCAGTGAACAAACAGCAAAGGAATGGTTATCTAAACAAGCGATCTGGCAAATTTATTTACTGCACCTAGACGAATACAGAGACCACACTTTGTGAATACATACCGAACGACACCCATCAAATGGACTTCTATATTTACCCTCTGATACGATTAGACGAAAAAAGATTTAAGTACGCACTCACAGTCATTGACATAGCTTCAAGATATAAAGATGCGGAACATTAACACAAAAGAGTGCTTCTGCTGTTGCTGTTGCTATACAACTGATATACCAACGAGGCCCTTTAACTTACCCCCGCATGATTCAAGTCGATGATGGAAAAGAATTTTAAAGGGCAAGTGAATCAATTATTGTTGAAACATAGAGTTACCATTAAAGAGGCATTCCAGGAGTTCACAGATCACAGGCTTTAGTTGAAACTTTAACAAACAGTTAGCCGAAAGACTTTTCTCCTACCAGTATCACAGAGAGCTTATTGACAACTCTCGCAACACAGAATGGGTTAGAAGACTGCCCTCAGTTTTGCGCGCAATGAATAATGAAGAATTTAAAGGGCTAAAACCAGTACAAGCAATCAAAAGAAAAACAATAAATGTTGCTGAGGAGAGTCTTCATCCAGCAAACTATTACCGTTTGGTTTAAAAGTAAGGTACCTTTATTTACCGGGGGAAGCAGAAGGGGACACTCGCTCAGGGCAACGATCCAATTTGGAGTGTTGATCCATATGAAATAAAAAGAATTGTAAAGATGAATCCGCCGTGTATTATTTACGAGAAACTGACACAACAAAACAACCAGCTCTCAAAGATCTTTTGTGAAAGAAGAACTGCAGATAATCCCACCAGACACAGTTCCGCTTTAATTAATTTAAATTTACATAAATATATTTAAGTCTAAATGGAAGCTCAGAAGGAAGCGCAGAACGAAAACAGGTATGATAAAGAAAGAGACCGCAGAATTAATACAGGAATCATTTGAAAAAATTCTGCTATTAGGGGAAATTTTCGAAGATTAATCAATCCATGATAACCCATCTAGATCACATAAAATCCAAAATCCCAAATTGGGAAAAAGGATATCTTGAAATAATAGAAAAAATTCAAGCACATCAAGCAGACATGAGAAAGATTTTGATGAATTGGATGATGCTATAATTAGTCTTGCGTTTAAAGATGATTGAAAAATATAACCCCCCTGTTTATGCGGTTCTATATGTCCATATGCATATGAAAAACTCTGGATTAACAAACACACGTTTTGTGTTTGTTCTATCTAATGCTTCTTTGTTACAACAGTTGTGTTGATCTCATGTAGATTAGATCGCAGTTTTACGTTGTCATGATGAAAAGTCTTATTGCCAAACAATGCTTCTTTGTAGTTGTCATGTGATATGTTTGACTGCACAACACTGCGAGATATTCTTTTGCTTTCTTAATGGTTTTTTCCTGGCTCGAAATACTGTACATTTTCGACCTTAAACCAACAAACTCCTTGATCACCTTTCCAGATAATTATCTTTCATCTTTCCTAAAACCTTCTTGTTAGTAATTGAATGCAAAAGCGAATCTTTAGGGTAATCGGATGTGTCGTACCATCCTGCTTGCCCTTTAGCTACTTCTAATTCATGTCTTTATAGATGTCTTCAGTAGGGATATCTATAACAAAACTATCTGTATCTGTGTAAAGCACTCTAGACTCAGGATACGAGGGTTTAAAGTAGTCATAAAGAAATTCTAACATCAAAAGCTTTGATAATTCTAAAACAGTAAACCCAATAAAAACGGGTTTATTCCAATTTGACTTTCTTTTTTTTCATCATTATACCAAAAAGCTGGTCAGAAATCTTCTAAAGTCCTGATAATTAGGTTTTGAAGTCAGCTTAATTGCTTCGTTCTCTTTGGTGACCAATCTGACATCTTTGCGCTTGTGTGGATTCTCCATAGTCTTTCCGAAACAGCTGTTGTTCATCAGCTTGAAAAAGTCTTTTTCTGAAGCATCTGTGGATTTAGTTCTAAGATCAGTGTTCTTCAGATGTATGGTTTCATGAACTGTTCTTGATCAAAAGCAATTATACGATGAACAGCTGTCAACTTCAAACCATGTCTTAAATAAAATTGCAGAAGTCTTAATGACAGACATATTTTTTTTTTGCCTCGAAGATTAGGCACAAGTTTAGGCGGCTCTGTTTTTGCCATCTTTAGGCTTTCTGCTGCTAACGGATAGTCATTATGCAGGTCATGGAGTTCATGAGGATATTCTAAGTCAACTTCTAGAATGAAACCACGCTGTTGACCCGGCGTCAAACTGCCCAACCACTTTATGCTCTTTGAATATTATTCGTACCTGTGTACATTTAAAGTTGCGTAATGGAAGTGATTGCGCCATTGCCCATCCATACAGATTGTTTGCATCTAAATACATAAGATAGTTAGACCTTTTACTTGGATCATAGTCGTCCAAGTATTTGTTGTTTGCTTTACAGTAATGATGCGACGCCATACTAATTCCTCCACGCAATTCCGTTTTCAATCATCTGAATCATTGGTAGGTCAGACAATAAATCAATCTGTACTCCAGTAAATTTTAAAAGAAAGCGTCCCAACTCATCCCGGGCGCAGAAATGTAATGCGCAGGATCCAGGCTATAATGTTTCATGCAGGTCTTTCTGTAATTTTCAAAGACGTCTGCCAACAAACATACATTGCCATCAAGTAGGAATCATGATAGTCTCCCTCGTTTTACACTCTAACTTCTGCCATGCTTCTTGAGCATGCTGGTAATCAGAATCACTGATGTCCTTTCCTCTAAGACTAGAAAAGAACGCGCCTTTAGGAGGAAGTGTGTCTTCGTCAAACCTTTCCCAACTGTTCATGTACTCGAAAGGGTAAACGCCCTTTCTAACAAGTGTTGGGTCAAAATATTCTTCCGTTATTGGGCAGGACTTTAAGGACATAGCCAGTGACTCTAATGATCCCATCATGTGCTGCATAGAGTCATAAAAAGACATGTTATTTAAAGTGAAACATGTACTTTTCTGATGACTGTGCAATGCATGACACCCTAAAGGCGTCGCCCACTGCTTTCATTATAAGATGAGAGTCGTAACCTCGCAAGTTGTGAAAGAATATAGGCAGCTTCCATGTCTTTGGTTCAAACTTTAGTTGAAGATTGCAGTTGTTGTGCGCTGCTCCTCTGAACTTCCCACTAATGTGATCATGGTCTCTTACTTTTGGATTGGCTTCCTCACTGAGTTTTAAAAACCCCAAATCCAACAATGTGTGGCTGAGTCATACTGTTGTTGATCTTCAGGCGTCATCATGATTTCAGATAAATTCGATTATTAGAACAGTCATTACGCACTTGCTGCATGCGTTTTAAGAAGTATTCTGCAGCATTTGGTCCTCTGTATAATTCTGGCGTTGAATGAGCGCCATCCGACCTGACAATAATGAAGGCAATGAACAAATCTGATGATTACTCATTAAGACTGTTTTTGGAAGTTTTTGTGGCGCTGGCCCTTCATAAGGAACAATGAGTGATTCGAAGTCTGCGTAAACAACATATGGGGAATGTTGCATCCGTTTCCAGTTCTTAAAACTAACTTTACTGCCTTCTGGGGGCGTAATTAGTTCTGTATTACAGTCAACTGGGCCGATACAATGTTTCTTATGTTCGCTTGCGGCTTGAACAGATGGCATTCTTGTTAAACATTTTCTACAGAATTCTTGTTTGTGCCCATCTTTTGAAGTATGCTGCATTAGTTTACTCATTGTCCGTATCAATGTGTAATGCGGTAGCCCGCTGGTGAAAACATCAGAAGTAAGTCAACATGATTTTTGTCTGGTTCGCCAATCGTTGGGCTGTTCATAGACACTCTGATGGGCTGTAGATTTGTTTCCTCATCCCATGTGTAGACATTAACAGTTATTGGTTTGTTTTGTTCTTCAAACTGATCAATGGTGTCCACGCTAACAGGAAAGGATATTCCACTAAAGTTAAGGTCATTGATGTAAGGCTGATAGTTAGATACTCTCTCTGCGTTTTTGCGGACGTAATGCAGCCTTGCGAGAACACACCACATAAAACATTTGTTGTCTGTATTCTTTATGTTTAGAACTGCTTTTTTTGCAACTAATGCTGGAGGTAGTGGAATGTAAGCCTTACCAAACAATCGGCGCATACTTAGACTGTTTTAATCTAATCTCTAAGACTTCGCCCTCTGACCAACCAGAGCCTCTCATTTTGGCTTCTTCAGCGGCACATCAAACTGTGTAAGCAGTTGGTCTGCCCAACCGGGTGTTAAGTCATTGAGGAAAGAATAGTCTGTTGTTTAGTCGAGACCCAGACTTCTAGATTTTCTTCATTTATTGTTACATAGTCGATTAAAACAGCTAACATTACTTTAACTGGCGGGTCTATTGTTAGTTTACCTGGAACTTGAGAAATAGCATGAGCAACGCTTGCCTGTACGCTGCTGGATCAATGACTTCTAAAACAATATCATTCAGTGCTCTTGATAAATCTTCTTGCATTGCTTCAAACAATTCGTCTGAACCTTCATATATCTTATCCATGCTGAGTTTCTTTTTTAACTCAAAATATTTATTTAAATCAAAAAATAATTAATCAATATCGATGGTCTTTTTGTGCTTAGACTCATAAACTAAAGTATAAACTACCCTTTGGCGTTGTTAATGTAAGCTGTTTAGAGCAGAGTTTAATGTTTCGTTTACTTTTTTAAGCATTCCTTTTTTATCTGCTCGGTGTCTGGCTGTTGAGAAAAAACTTGTCTCGCCTCTTTGAAGATCAAACTTTTTGTCTTTTGTAGTCATCAAATCGGCTTGTAAACGATTAAATTCTTCATCCGTGATGTTTGAGTCAGCTAGTGCTTTATTTATAATCAGCTTGAAGGAACTAAGTTTAGCTGTTATTAGTTGAACCATAGCTGTGTGCTTTTGGAGTTTAGATTTTATTTTTTTGCTAGCAGCACCTACAGCTAATGAACACAAGGCCGAGAGCTAAAGACAAACTGCCTAGAGGTAAAGCTGCGGGTGCGCCTATGCCTTTGACAAAGGGGCCAACACTCTTTCCCTGTTGATGGGCGCTTTAGTTAAAGTCCGTATTAAAAGGTACAGCATTAAAAGGCAGCAGAATTCCCTTCGTTTGGTTTTGTGTTTTTTGAAAGGCCCTGCTTTTGTTTTTGTAGCTTTTGGTGTAATTGGGGTTTAAATTTAAAAAGGTTTTTTTGCCGGGGGTTTTTCTATTCTTCTCTTGGGAAACTTGGCGCTGTAGGCACATTTGGTTTAAAACTTAAACCCAGTCATGCTTTTCTTAAAATGAAAAAAAAAATTTTAAGTATTTATTTGGTCAAATTCTTTTTTTTGAAATTTTCAGGTGTATAAATTAAAAAAACAAATGTAATTAAGGGGTTTTTAAGGCTTCTTTTTCTTTCCCCCTTTTTAAATGTTTAGTTTTTAAACCGTTCTCCCATTCCAGCAACTGATTACCCTCGTTGCTTAGGAAAAACCCATAAACCGTATTTTAAATTTTTTAAATAATCGTCAACCCTAAACTGTGAAGGTTGTAGATCTTTTAGAAAAAAGGGTTGCTGTTGGACTTCTACCCCTCCCCCCCCCAAAAACCAATTTTTTCTTTTTTCGTCTTTTGATGATAAGGTCTAAGTCCGCTAGATAAAATTTGGGTTTAGGACTAACCATCAATTGAAAATTTTGCACTTTCGTTTTTTTTGGTTTAAAAAAACTTTTACTTGTTTGCGAAAGGTTTTATCTTCACCAGCAATAAAATCCCTTTTAAACGATTTTGCTGCAACAAA
This sequence comes from Conus ventricosus, assembly GCA_018398815.1. Classification (NCBI taxonomy): domain Eukaryota; kingdom Metazoa; phylum Mollusca; class Gastropoda; order Neogastropoda; family Conidae; genus Conus; species Conus ventricosus. The sequence continues at coordinate 45,989 of JAFLJL010000908.1, forward strand.
AGGGTTTAAAAATTTCCCATTTGGTTGCCCTGCTTTTGGTTATGTTAAATGATGACGACGTTTTCCCCCTTTAAAATTTACTTTTTGTGTCATATTTTTCCCTCAATCAGCCTTGAAAATTTAGAGTTGTTTAAAAACATCAAATTAACGGGATGCAAAAAAGTGTCTTTTTGCTTCGGTGTCTGTTGTTTGGGAAAAACACTTTTGGGTAGTCTTTAAAAAGTTAGTTGTATGACAATCTGTCTTTTAATGCCCCTTGAAGGATGGGGCAGGGCGCTTTTAAAAACTAAAAATCTAAAGGAAGGGAAAAAAAGGGGTTTTTCCAAACCTTAATTTTGGCAAAACCCTTTTTGCTGCCTTTAGCCCCTGGGCGATTTTCGGCCCCTATTCAAATTTTTAGTTTTCCCTTTCATTGCCGTTTCCCTTGAAACGAAAAGATTTTCCCCTTTCATTCGCGGTTAGCCATAGATCAGAATGGGTTTTTAAAAAATATGTTTGAAATTGTGTAAAAAAAAATATTCTTTCCCCAAAAAGTTTTATAAAAAAATTTTCTTAACCGATTCCCCTTTCCAAAAAATTTGGGACAATGTTCGGGTTTGGGTTGGTTTGAAGCGGGGGGTTCTTTTTTGAAAGAAAGGGTTTGCGGCCTGGCAAAATTAAAAACCCTTTTTCCGGGCTCTGGGTCTGGTTTTTAAACATAAAAAATTTTTGATCCGATCATTTTTTGAGGTTTTTTGGGAAACCCGAAATTTTCCCGTTTATTTCCTTCACGCCTTGGGGTTCTTCAGCTTTCTATGCGGGCCCGGGAATCGAATAATTGTGAATTTTTATAAAACAAAATAAAAAGTTTTTTTTAAAAACATGGCAGGTTTGGGAAGTTTTTGTATCCGCAAATTTGGGGGGCGCCAACATGGATGAAAGAACCCCTTTGACACGCTTCGTCGGAGTCTCATTGGAGGAGGGAAATAGCTAAAGGGGGAGAAAGGCGTGAATTAACAAAAAGTAAAGTAAAGATCATTATACCAAAGTTTAAAAAAAACCACCTGAAACATATCCCCTGGGGTTTTTGGGAACAAAAAGAAAACCCATTTGAAATTTTAAAAACAAAAAAGGAGAAGTTTCCGTTACGGATTAAACGGGGATCACCCAAATTTTGTAAAAATAGGTAAAAATTAATAAAAGGTCAGCGCAAGCGAGTGGAATCGCCTTGGCTTTTTTTTAAACCCCAAAAATTTAAAAAGGAAAGCAGTTGCTTCCCCTTTAAAAAAATTTCAACAAGAATCCCCCCAGTTTTCCCCAAAAAAGAACTTCAAAATTTAATTCCAAATTACAAAACAAAACAAAAATGAATAGAAGAAAGGAAAAAATTTTTCAGAAGAAACAGGGATTTTAAAAAAAATTTAAAGATCCCCCCCACCCCTTTCAAGAAAAAAGATCATGCTGTAAAAAAAAAAATTTGGGCGAATTAAAAGAAAAATTTAGCAAAACGGGGTGAACTAGTTTAAACATATTAAAAAAAAAAAAAGAAAAACTCGTGAGGCTGCGGGGCCCAAATTAGGGGGCGATGATAAAGAAAGATAGAAAAAAGACTAAAAAAAACTTGAAAAGAAAGAGAAAAATACTAAAAACGGGTCTACTAACCCGGGCCCTTTTCGAGTCAAGTGATCAGAATAAAAGAAAATATCGAAAAAAAAATTTTTTGAAGACACAAAGTAGCAGAAAGAAAAAAAACACTGTTTTGAGAGCAAGGTTTTTCACATTAGCATGGGGTTTTAAGGCCTTAGGTTTTTCAATAAGTAATGGTGATGGCTATTACGGCGGGGGTGGGGGCAAAGTTCAGTGCCCATCGCCATTTTCCCGATAAATTTATGGGTAAAAAAACAACTTGATCATTTGCGAGTTTTTTAAAAAAATTTGCCGGTAAAGCTAAAAGAATCTTTGCCCGGTATATTTGGGGGATCGTTAGCGGTTTGTCTACTGCAAGCAAAAATAGTTGGCTTTATGGGTTTAAAACTTTGGGCATTAGTTTTTTATTAGTTGGGTTACTATTTTGTAAGTTTAAAAACCCAAATAATCCATGGGCCGTTAACCCAAAAACCCAAATGCTGTTTTTCAATTCTTGGTCATCGCGAACAAAATCCCGGCTTAAGGGTTTTTGGGCTTTGGACCTCGGGGTTGGATGACTTATTCTTGGGTTTTTTTTATTGTTTGGAATTTACTGGCTCGTTTTTTTTTCGTTTTTCCCCAAATTTTGTTCTTACCTGCTACAAGGATTTCATTAAAAATAGTTTATTATTGTTTTACCCGGAGGTTTTGAGGTCAAAAAGGTAGGGGATGTATTTAAAAAAATGCCAACGCAAAAATCTTCTTTCCCATTTTTGCGTTTTTGTTTAAAACATTTTGGTACCTTGGAAAAACTTGAAAGGAAAACAACCAAGGGAATTAAAGGGTCCTTAAATTTGGGTAAGTATTTTTTTTTTTGCTCAAGGCCAGTAGAAGGGTTCAGTTAGGGTCCCATTTCGTTGGCTTGCGCAAAATAGCAAACACCAAAAAGGAATTTTGTATAGAAACGTTTATTCTTTTTATTTCCCCCCCTTTTGTTTTAAACCTCAGATATTGGGCTAAAATAAATTTTTGTCCATGTGTTTTTTTTCTCTTGCTCTATAGGGCCGAGGTGAACGTCGTGCCCGAAGAGGAAAAAGGGATTTTGGGGGGATTCCAGTCACAATTTTATTTTTTGTGCACGCCCCCAAATTAAGGGGTGCCCAAGCCATGATTTAAGGGTCCGGGCTTTTGTCTAAAGTCTGTTTAACAAATTTTTTATTTAAATTTGTTTCCCGTCCTTTTAAAAAACCCCATGTTATTTTTTGTGAAAGGAAATTTAACGTTTTGCTTTTTGGTTAAATTTGGGGGCTCGCCAGTTTAAATCAAAATTTAAATCTGAAGGGGTTTTTAAAAAATGAAAACTGTACACTGCCTCAACCCAAAAGGGTCAGGATGATTTAAATGGGTTAGGGATGACCACTACACCCCTTTGTTGCACAAAAAAAAGCCCAAAATTTAACTGGTTCTGATAAAAAGGGATGGGTGACTGAAACCCCCTTTCGCATGTAGTCCTTTTTTTTAATAGGGGGGGTTTTTAAAAAATTTTTGCCAATGGGGAAACACCTTTTTAAGGAATTGGGCCCGTCTGGGGTTTAAAACCAATGTCCCCGAGTATCAATTTGGTTTATTTTTTGATTGTTGTGCCCCGGCCCCCCCCAAAAGAATTTTTTGATCTTTGTATTTTTTGAAAGCCCCATTTTTATTTTTTTTTTTAAAAAGGTTTTTTAACAATAAAAACTAAGACAGTTCTCCCCTTTTTTGAACTTTCTATTGATAAGATTTTCGGGGGAAACCCAAAAAGGTCGCACTCCCTGAAATTTTTCTACCAAAATTGTTTTGGTTTAATATAACTGAAGCCCAAAGGGGGAAAAAACCAAAATTCAAAAAATTTAAACCCAAAACGGGACCAAAATTAGCCAGTTAACAATACCTGAGGTTTTTTGGGTTTTTTCTCCACTAAAAAAAAAGCAATTTAGTAAATTTTGGCATTAACCCCAAAAATTAACAATGCGAAACTGAAAACAAAAGTTAACTTAAACCTGAAGAAGTATATTTTTTTTTTGATTGAGAGGGGAGCTAAAAAAGCTTGGTTTACAAATTGCAAAACTACCCCCTATAGTTTTAGTACTGCGCCCGATGAAAAATACGGGTTTTTGGGGGGAAAAACTGCTAATTTGAATTTCATTCTTTTCTTGTTCATTTAGAGAGCTGAGCCTGATTGGGAAAATTATATGAGGAAGGCCCTCAAATGTTTTTTTTAAAAGCCTTTTCCCTCAGGGAAAAAACTGCATATTCGATTTTGAAAAATTTTTTACAATTTTTTTAATTTTCAGTTTAAAAATTTGCTTTTTGGGGAAAGGGCTATTTATTTGTATAAAAATCAAAGGAAAAGGGGGGGGGGAAAGTCGTTTAAAAAGTGATAACCTGCACATTGTTTTGGAAATAAAAAATAAGTTGTACTAAAAATTTTCGCGTGGGCCCGAAGGAAACCCGGGGTTTCATTAGCGGGGTGAGGTTTTATAATTTTTGATTTTAAAAAACCTTGCGGGGTTTCAGACTTTGAACAGAATTTGGGGGAGATTGGCACTTTGTATGGGTTTTTAGTTTCACTAAAGTGGTGATTTAAACGCAAAGGGGGTTGGCGACAACAAAAGTTTCCTAAAAAAAGAAAAATGGGGCAATCTAGAAGGGAATAATGCTGGCCGATGAATATAAAAAAAGGTTTTGAAAACCTGGGCCCCAAAAAGGCATTTAGAACATATTTAGGGAAGGGGAAAAAAAAATTTGAATTTTATAAAACCCTTTTTCATTTTTTAGCCCTCAAAAAAGTTTTTTAGAAAAAAATTTTAATCGGCCCCTTTTTAAAAGTAAGTCTTATTTCCGGGCGAAAAAAAGTCGGAAAAAAATTGAAAAACGCCCCTTGGGAAAAAAAAAGTACATCCCCCAAAAGAAAAGAAAAGGTTTTAAAAAAAGGCTTTTACAAATTTTCAGTTTTTCCAAGCAGAAAAAATTTGGAGATTTTCGTTCCAATAATATTTGAAAAATTTTTGTCTTTAAAAATGTAGGGGGTTTGGGGGTTTTGGGCGTTAGTGATGACCTTTTTAAAAGGAAATTAATTTTAGCTGGCAAAACTTAGACGTTAAAACTTAAAGTTACCAAACGTCGTTTTTTCATTTAAAGGTGAGGAAGGTTTTGGTCGTAAAAAACAAGCGACAAAAAAAAAAGGTTTCTTTAATAGAAAAAATTTTACAGAAAATGAATTGGGTTAATGTTACCATTTTGGGGTTTATAGGTTTTTAAAATTTTTGAAAAAGGTTTTGACGGAGAGCATGTTTTTAAAAAATAATGGAATTTTGATTAAGTCCCGTTATTTAAAAATATGGAGCAGTTAAACTTTTTGACAAAAAACCCCCCTTTTTTCTTTTAAATTTTTGGGGGCAAATGGTTTGGGAAAACAATTTTTTTTCCTCAACCTGTTACAAAAAGTTTATCGTTATAATTTTTATTTTATTGTGATTTTCTGCCCAACACTTAAATGGAACAAAGCATATCATGATAGAAGGTTTATATGGACTGATGTAACATATTTTTAGTTAATCCTAGCAATAAACTGAGTGAGTGTCTAGAACGCTTTTTTATATTGTTTGAAGGAACGCAGACACTATTTATTATAGATGACTGTTCAGCAGAAAGAGACATAGTTAAAAAGAGAACCACTTTGTCGAAACTAGCTTTCAGTGGAAGACATGCTGGATAGTGTGTGGATTTTATGCCAAAAATATAACTCGGTTTTAAAAGACTTTAGAGAACAGTTAAAGACTGTAGTTTTATTTCACATGAAAGACAGAGATGCATTTGATGAATGTTGCGTGAAAATGATGTTATTGAAAATGACCAGGAAAAAACACAGGATTAAACAAAAACTAAAATCTAAAAAGTTTAGTAAATTAGTATAAAAACGGATAACCCTACACAGTATGTCTGTTTGTAAAAAATCGTTATTTTTTGGTTATTGAAGTCTTACTTGTCAGAGAACAGCATTTTACATCCTGGGTCACTTCGTCCGAAACTGGTTGAGGACGAAGTGAGCCAGGATTGGTAAAATGCTGTTCTCTCTCACACACACACACACACACACACACACACACACACACACACACACAACACACACACACACACACACACACACACACACACACACACGTACGCACGCACGCAAGCATGCACGCACGCGCGCGCGCGCGCAAACACACACACACACATATATATATATATATAATGAATTATAAACAAAGCTTGCTCTTATGTCTTAGATTGAAGAAATAGGGGGAGATAAGCATTCATATCTGCAGTGGTAGATGATTCTGCCAAACTAACAGTATGTGCTTGAGTGGGGGATGGCACCTTTGGTTGGTTTTTTGAAAACTCAAAAACATTACTACGGTATGCACACAACCTTTTCTGGGATTGCATTCTCCTTAAAACTGAAAAGGCAGAGGAGTCAAATTACCACTTTCCGCGGTCCTGAGGAGAAACCACCAGTTTCGAAATATCGGTATATGACCAGGAGTTATATGTTAGTGAGTTTCCTCCCTATTGGAGGGTGTCTCCCCCTTGGAGACTATAAGCTTGCTGAAGGTTCATTGTGAGAAGCATTTTTTTTTTTTTTTTCCCCATTCACCCCACTCAAGCACATACTGTTAGTTAGGCAGAATCATCTACCACTGCAGATATGAATGCTTATCTCCCCCTATTTCTTCAATCTAAGACATAAGAGCAAGCTTTGTTTATAATTCATTATTTCTTGCAGTCATTGCAACACCAAGCTGCTCTGTAAGTTGCTGGACGGTGCGGTACTTATCCTTGGAATTTATTAGTTTGTTGGTATTTTAGTCCCTTGCGGATTCATTCCAAGAAACTAGCCCTCAGCACTTGTGTCTTAGAGGATATCTTTTTATATTTTCTACTTTTCACAGAAGATGTAGCTTGTTTTGCTCTTTTTGATTTTCTTTTGCTTCTTAGATGACACCTTTGGTTGTTTTTTTTTGAAAACTCAACAAACATACTACGGTATTGCACACCAACCTTTTCTGGGATTGCATTCTCCTTAAAACTGAAAAGGCAGAGGAGTCAAATTACACTTTCCGCGGTCACTGAGGAGAAACCACCAAGTTTCGAAATATCGGTATATGACCAGGAGTTATATGTTAGTGAGTTTCCCTCCCTATTGGAGGGTGTCTCCCCTTGGAGACTATAAGCTTGCTGAAGGTTCATTGTGAGAGAGCATTTTTTTTTTTTCTCCCATTCACCCACTCAAGCACATACTGTTAGTTAGGCAGAATCATCTACCACTGCAGATATGAATGCTTATCTCCCCTATTTCTTCAATCTAAGACATAAGAGCAAGCTTTGTTTATAATTCATTATTTCTTGCAGTCATTGCAACACCAAGCTGCTCTGTAAGTTGCTGGAACGGTGCGGTACTTATCCTTGGAATTTATTAGTTTGTTGTATTTTAGTCCTTGCGGATTCATTCCAAGAACTAGCCCTCAGCACTTGTGTCTTAGGGATATCTTTTTATATTTTCTACTTTTCACAAGAAGATGTAGCTTGTTTTGCTCTTTTATGATTTTCTTTTGCTTCTTAGATGGCCCTTTGGTTGGTTTTTGAAAACTCAACAAATACATACTACGGTATTGCACACCAACTTTTCTGGGATTGCATTCTCCTTAAAACTGAAAAGGCAGAGGAGTCAAATTACCACTTTCCGCGGTCACTGAGGAGAAACACCAAGTTTCGAAATATCGGTATATGACCAGGAGTTATATGTTAGTGAGTTTCCCTCCTTATGGAGGGTGTCTCCCCTTGGAGACTATAAGCTTGCTGAAGGTTCATTGTGAGAAGCATTTTTTTTTTTTTTCCCCATTCACCCACTCAAGCACATACTGTTAGTTAGGCAGAATCATTACCACTGCAGATATGAATGCTTATCTCCCCTATTTCTTCAATCTAAGACATAAGAGCAAGCTTTGTTTATAATTCATTATTTCTTGCAGTCATTGCAACACCAAGCTGCTCTGTAAGTTGCTGGAACGGTGCGGTACTTATCTTGGAATTTATTAGTTTGTGTATTTTAGTCCCTTGCGGATTCATTCCAAGAACTAGCCCTCAGCACTTGTGTCTTAGAGGATATCTTTTTATATTTTCTACTTTTCACAAGAAGATGTAGCTTGTTTTGCTCTTTTATGATTTTCTTTTGCTTCTTAGATGACACTTTGGTTGTTTTTTGAAAACTCAACAAACATACTACAGTATTGCACACAACCTTTTCTGGGATTGCATTCTCCTTAAAACTGAAAAGGCAGAGGAGTCAAAATTACCACTTTCCGCGGTCACTGAGGAGAAACCACAAAGTTTCGAAATATCGGTATATGACCAGGAGTTATATGTTAGTGAGTTTCCCTCCCTATTGGAGGGTGTCTCCCCTTGGAGACTATAAGCTTGTTGAAGGTTCATTGTGAGAAGCATTTTTTTTTTTCCCATTCACCCACTCAGCACATACTGTTAGTTAGGCAGAAATCATCTACCACTGCAGATATGAATGCTTATCTCCCCTATTTCTTCAATCTAAGACATAAGAGCAAGCTTTGTTTATAATTCATTATTTCTTGCAGTCATTGCAACACCAAGCTGCTCTGTAAGTTGCTGGAACGGTGCGGTACTTATCCTTGGATTTATTAGTTTGTTATATATTATTTTTAAATATATATAAAATATTTATTTATATTATAT
>JAFLJL010000909.1:5000-47319 GCA_018398815.1 Conus ventricosus
TTGTGTAGGAACTAACCCCTCGCCGTACGCCGTGGGTGTACAGTAACCCATGGTTGTTTTTTTTTCGAGGAAGCAAGACCTTGCCGTACGTCATGCAAATTTGACTTCTATGAGATGAGAGTCTTGCTACTTGCGTCAAACGGTTGTTCGTTGTTGTTGTTTCTTAGTGAATAGGGTAGCACGGGGCAAAACGCCTAGGTGGGATCAAACGCCCATCCCCCGTATTTCGGAGAACATGTGATGTAGCAAACCACGTGATACTTGACCTGAATCCTGAACAAAGAAGACGCTTCTGACAGGGGAAAGAGAACTCCCAACTAAACGGTCAGTTTTACAGACTTCTTTGTTTCTTTTGGGCTTGTTTTCAGTAATTTCGTATATTATTCATTTTAAGTATATTCATATATGTAACAAATGAAATGGAAAAGCTTTGTATTCATACTGATTAAGAATATTTCAACTCCATGCTAGTGATTCTGGCGCCAGTTTGTTTCCCCTCCTTCCCGCTGTCTGACCGTTCTGTTCACAGTAGGTCAGTCTGGGGGTCAAACGCCCACACCTTCACCGGGGCAAGACGCCTAGGGTGGGCTTTTGGTGACTTCCTATTTGGTCTACTCCCATTTTGTCTACTCCCATTACTTCCCATTTGGTCTACTCCCATTTCGCCTACACAGAAATGTATGAGCACGACTTAGCCTAACGGCCTTCGTTCATTCGGTTTATAATACAGACAAGACAATAAATCTGTTTGAAAATTCAGTAGCAACAGTAACACAACTGTCATCATTGATTTACATTACCGTTGTTATATTACATTTTATAAGTGTACTAAACTACTATTCTAGCTTTTCTCTTTTGATTCCCCTTTTTCCATTCCTTCACCACTTCACTAATGTTTGACTGTTTTTCCGCGTTTAAGAAAAAGGAGAAAAACAACATCAATACAATAATTTCACTAAATTGTCTTTATGAAGTGGTCTTTTTTTCTAACACAATATCAGTATGTGCATGCATTGCAGTGGTATCTAATTTGATCTCTGTAACTTTATCAGACATGTGAACAAGTATAGTATATTGAAGTACATAGTTTTTATGCATAAACATCACCAACAGTTAAAACATGGACATTTTCTTTAATATTGTCACAGTGTTGTTTGGGTATCTTATTGTTACATACACAACATGACAAGGTGACTCATTTTGTGACAAAAAAGTTAATTGTATTGAAATTTCAGCTTTGTGATCTACAAGTACTGAAACTGGATGTCACGAGTTTGTCACGAGGCCTACGACGTTTGACCCATCTAGGGTGGCGGAATTATTCGTTTGTTTATTGTCGTTGCTGTTGTCGTGTATCCGTCCCTTGATGTGGCTTGTGGTGCGGTTGCACCTTGGTGTAGTTCAGCTCAACTTCGGTTTGCTTTCTCTCTCTCTCTCTCTCTTATTCCACTGCCCGTGCTATTCATCCTGTAGGTTCACGGGTGGCTGGTACCTTTCTCTCGAACTTGCTGTCTATCGGCCTCTCGCCTGTCTTTTTACCTGTCGCACGTGCTTCATTTCTTTTAGTTTGAAGTATGCTCACTCTGTGACGCAGCATGGCATGTTGGCCGCCATTGCTGAGGGAGGTTAGCTCTTCACTCGAGCGGAAGATGTCTCTGGGAGCGCCTGCTCCGGTCTTGGTTCTTCACCGTATCATCGAGGGTACAGTCGGGATCTTCAATTCCTACAGTCGGCCTGTAGGAGAGGGACATCACTTCTTCTTTTTCCGCACCTGTGCCTCTGTCCTCTCGACTGGACAGAGGGCAGAGAGAGTCGTTTGACCCGCCTCTTCTGGGTCACCCACGGGTAGCTGGTAAGCATCAGTTTCGTGGTTTGTTTGTTTTGGTTTGTTGTTGTTAGCCGGCTTAGTCTTCTCTTTTGCGCAATTTTCTTTTGTTTTCGAAATTGTAAGAGAAATATTGTGTGAGACCTTTTCTCTGGTTAATTCAATCTTTAACCTGGCCATTCTAAATTATATCCAAAATCCTTTCTCCTGTTTATGCATCTGGTGATGCGGTAGTCGGTGGGGATGGGAGAGAACCTGGTGATTCAGGGTTGGTACTTGCTTGGTCTCGCTCGTCCGCCCCTGTCACATTCGCCTGACTCTTATCCTTCGGCCACCGTCTGTTTGTGTGTGCAAGGAGAACGAGTTTTATGTTCGCGAGCGTGCGTACGCATGATTTGTCGTTTGGATGCGGGGTTGGAGATTTGTGTTATTTTGAAATGTGGCTATAAAATGTGACAATTATGCCATTGAATTATTATTTGCAAATGTGGTGGCAGTTATTAAGCGATGGTCGCTGTGTTGGTTTATTTCCTAAGAAAGGAAATTGTTAAACGTGAGTGAGAGAAGGGTGAAGATAATTCATATTTGTTTTATAGCCTGTTGATATAATGCAGTCCCTTACCTGCTTCATGTGAGAAGACTTTAACGATTTGATTGGTTTACTGTGTTATGCTCAGGTCTGTGTTGAGCTAGGGCTGTTGGTGCGTTTGGTAGACTTCCCCTCGCCCATCATGCGAGTGGCTGTTAAGATTTAGCAGCATGGGTCAGACTGTACTGACGGCGGGGTTCCAGTACCCTTCCTTCTTCCTTCCTCCTTCCTTCTTCCTTCTTTCTTCCTTCTTCCTTCCCTCCCTTTCTTCTCTCCTCCCAGCTACGTTCCCCCCCCCCCCCTTTCGGGGGCTTAACCCGGAGCACGGACTGGATGGTGCCACGTGCTGGTTGAGGCCACGCTCTGGCTGAGACTACGGACTGGATGGTGCCACGTGCTGGTTGAGGCCACGCTCTGGCTGAGACCACGGACTGGATGGTGCCACGTGCTGGTTGAGGCCACGCTCTGGCTGAGACCACGGACTGGATGGTGCCACGTGCTGGTTGAGGCCACACTCTGGCTGGGACCGCGGACTGGATGGTGCCCCACGCGCTGTTCGAGGCCACGCCCTGGTCGGGACCGCGGAGTGGTAGAGGAGCCCGCCGTCTTGACTGGCCGGCCCTGACCCCCGTCCAGGACCTCCAGTAACAGCGCCACGTTCCCCCCCCCCCCCTCCGGGACGCGCTCTTCACTGCCTGTTTGTGAGTCGAGGGTGTCGGCTTTGAGCGACTCCCTGCGAGAACCGACCCGGTTCGGAGCACCTAGTGCGACAGGGTGCTCCCAGTAGACTTGACAGAGGCAGGGGTATGGACGCACTCCATGGTGTTAGAAGGGATCGATGCTGGAAATGTTTCTTCATAATTGTGTATATGTTATATGTGCTGGAATGCTGTAATTGTGATTGTGCACGTCGTATGGTTAAATGTTTATTTATAATCGTGCATGTTGTGGGTGTTGGAGTGCTTGATTGTGATTGTGCATGGTGTGTGCGTTGGAGTGCTTGATTGTGATTGTGCATGTTGTGTGTGTTGGAATGCTTATTTTGCTGGTGTGAATAAATGGGGTGTTGTATCGTAATCTTTATTGTGTGGTCTCTTGCGGGGCGTGTGAGGTCAGTCACTCCCTTCACTCCCACCTAGACCGATCCTGTCAGGGCAGACCTCCAGGGGTCGGTCGTGACACTGGACATGGCAAAGAGCCACTGAAGGGTTGCAGACATTCAGAATTAAAATATTGGATTTTTATCAAACCATGTCACACTTTAGGGCATATTTTGTATTTAACTCTGCAGGTTGCTTTTACAGTTTACGCAATTATACACTTTGCAATAATATTATTGATCTTTTGAATGGTGCTATTGTTTTTGTTTTCTTTCATTTTGATACTTAATTAGAAAATTAAACTAGATCTAGACCTACGCTAGGAGGTTGCAGTTTAATTGAAATTATTACGAGCCTATTGTGGAGGAAGGAGAAGTTACGTTGAGTATTGGCGCGCACAGCGTTGCAGGCAAATTTCAGAGCTGTATGGCCACTAGACTTGCGCCTTTAGGGAGGGACAGTAAAATTGATTATTACTACGAATACTAATTGGGAGGGACGTAACTTCTCCTTCCTCCACAATAGGCTCGTAATAATTTCAATTAAACTGCAACCTCCTAGCGTAGGTCTAGTTTAATTTTCTAATTATCACTCGCCTATTGCTCCCGGAAGGGAAGCTACGTTGAGACTTTAGAGAAAGTAAGGATAGTGGCCAATATAAACATCACAGGCCAGACATGTAATGCCACACACATTTATTCACAATGATCCTTCATCATTTTCATTTACTGTTCACATAGCCATCAAGTACCTTCTGGCTGAAACTGGCACTGTTCTGTCTCTTAGAGTATTTAGAGAATGTCTTTTCATTTGTCCAACCCGCTGCTTTCAATATTGTTTTCAACGAAACTCCAGCCTGGGCGGCTGCACTGCAGCTTGCAGCCCTGGTGGAGTGTGCTGTGTACTGGTTAGTGTCAATGCCTGAGCGCGCTAGCACCTCTTTCACCCATCGCGCGAATGTCTGCTTACCCACAAGTGCGTGAGGTTTGGTGTGACTGATGAATAACTGCTGTTGGTGACTGCCTCTGAGACCCTTAGTTGTGTCAATATACTGCTTCAAGTGTTTCACTGGACACAGATTTTCATTCTTTTCAATGCGGCCCTAATCTCTGCTGGTTCTGTATGTTTCCCTGGCTTTGTTGTTTTCAATACACGTGAAAATTGTAACACACGTTTACAATCAAACATATTTACATCACTTGTTTTCAAAGAGTATAAAGCATGACCTCTTTGTCCTGTAACTAAGCTAAACAACATGCAAGTTTTCAAAGTCAGTTCTTTCAAAGTCAACTGATTGATGGGAGATAAGCAATCTAAATAACTAAGTACAGTATTTACATCCCAAGTGTCCTTATATTTGGGTAAGGAAGGCCTATGTTCAAATGCTCCTTTCACAAGTTTGCAAATAACTGGATGACTGCCCACTGAAAATCCATTCACTAATGGCAGATAAGCGGACAAAGCGCAGCGCGCCGAGTTTATAGCACTGTGGCTTGCTCCAGCACTAAAAAGTTCGGCAAGAAAGTTTGCTGCCTGCACAATGTCCGGCACATCATGTGGGATAGGGGGACACCTCTATATGCCCCCGTCCCTATATGCCCCCGTCTCTATATGCCCCCCGACCGTTATGCCCCCGTCTCTATATGCCCCCCGACCGTTATGCCCCCGTCTCTACACATGGACATGACATGACATGACATGACGTGACGTGACATGACGTGACGTGACGTGACGTTACATGACATGACATGACATGTCACATGTCATGTCACATGTCATGTCGCATACCATGTCATGTCACATGTCATGTCACATGTCATGTCACATGTCATGTTACATGTCATGTCACATGTCATGTCACATGTCATGTCACATGTCATGTCACATGTCATGTCACATGTCATGTCATGTGTCATGTCATGTCACATGTCATGTCATGCCATGTCACATGTCATGTCATGTCATGTGGCGTGTCATGCCATGTCATGTCATGTCACGTGTCATGTCATGTCATGTCATGTCATGTCATGTCACATATCATGTCACATAGCATGTCATGTCATATGTCATGTCATGTCATGTCACATGTCATGTCATGTCACATGTCATGTTATGTGACATGTCATATCATGTCATGCCACATGACATGACATGTGACATGACATGACATGGCATGTGACATGACATGTCATGTCATGTCACATTTCATGTCATGTCACATGATGTGACATGACATGTGACATGACATGTCATGTCACATGTCATATCATGTCATGTCACATGTCACATGCCATGTCACATGTCATGTCACATGTCATGTCATGTCACATGTCATGTCATGTCGTGTCACATGTCATGTCATGTCATGCCACATGTCAGGTCATGTCATGTCATGCCACATGACATGACATATGAGATGACATGACATGTCATGTCACATTACATGTCATGTCACATGACATGACATGCCATGCCATGTCATATGTCATGTCATGTGGCATGACATGACATGACATGACATATGACATGACATATGACATGACATGCCATGTCATGTCACATGTCATGCCATATGACATGACACGTGGCATGTGGCATGACATGAGACATGACATGTGACATGACATGACATGTGACATGACATGACATGTGACATGACATGACATGTGACATGACATATCATATCATATGACATATGACATGACATGACATGTTATGTGACATGACAGGTCAAGTGACATGACATGACATGTCATGTGACATGACATGTCATGTGACATGACATGACACGCGACCTGACATGACACGTGACATGGCATTACATTACATGCGACATGACATGTGACATGACATGGTGTGTGACATGACATGTGACATGACATGTGACATGTGACATGACATGACATGACATGACATGACATGCGGACGGGGGCATATAGAGACGGGGGCATATAGAGACGGGGCATATAGAGACGGGGGCATATAGAGACGGGGGCATATAGAGACGGGGGCATATAGGGACGGGGGCATATAGAGACGGGGGCATATAGCTACGCACCTGGGATAGGGCCTACTATTCTTTGCTGCGTACTGCTTCCACTTGGCAATGTAGGTGTTGTACACTGCGCGTGTGCGTGGGGCGCCAAGAACTGACGATTAGCGCTGCTGCCTGGTTGGAACAGCTCTCCCTTGCTGCGTGGGGAGGGAGAGGATGGTGTCTCGTGTTGGTAGCAGTAGGGCCTACTGGGTCTTGTGTCAGCAGCTGTGTCAGCAGAGGCCACCAGACTTGTGTTGGCCAGCGGGGGACCACCACTACCCCCATCGCTCGCTCTCTCTTCACCTTCCCCAACACTGCCGTGATCGTGCTAAAAGGGGAAAGGCATAACATTGAAGGTTACTCCAAGGGAGAGAAAATGCATCTACTGCATAGGCGCTTGGGTCAGGTCTGTAAGAAACATAGCGCTGCATTTGGTTGTTCAACCTTGAGGCAAAGAGATCAATGTCCGGATTCATATGCAATTGTATCAATGCTTTGTGAAGCTCTTCTCTGTTCAGCTTCCATTCTGCATCCAGGTTTATTTTCCTTGACTCCTCATCTGCTGCTGTGTTTCCTTACCTGGAATATAAGCAGCACTCAACCATACGTGATTGTCAATGCACCATTTCCATATCATCTGTGTCATCAAATTACATGAATCGGAATGACTTGTTCCCATATCATTGATACATGCAACAGCAGTTGTGTTGTCTATCATGATACGGACATGTCGCCCATAAACCTGATTTAGGAAACATTTCAAAGCAAAAAATGCTGCCTTAAGTTCCAGATAGTTGATGTGAAAATCTTTTTCTTCTGGTAGCCATTCTCCCCCAGATTTTGACTGTTCACATGCACAACCCCATCCAGTTTTTGATGCATCCGAGGTCAGGGTGACATTAGGCTCTGTTTGGTGAATAACATTATAAGCAGTCTCAATGTTGTTGATCCACCAATTTAGTTCTCGTTTGGCAAGAGGCGACAATGTCATGTGTCTGTCAAAATTCCCTGCATACAGCAACAGTGCTGTCTTTTTCTCTTTCTCCAGCTGTCTATAATGAAATGATGACTCCCAGATACTGAATACGACGAGTGGGTTCTAGTACTGATTTGTGGGGATGGATGATAAATCCCAGAGACCTCAGAAGTTTCACTGTGTTAAATACATTAGAGGCACATGACATTCTCGTCTCTGCAAACAAAAGTGAATCATCCAAAAATACTGAGGAAAGATGACCTTCCCCTCTCAAGGTGGCAAACACAGGTTTTAACAGCTTGGTGAATTTACGTGGTGCAAGTGCCAGCCCATTAGGCAGACAGTTAAACTGCCAAAGCTGGTCATCCCACTCAAATCTGAGAAATCTTCTGTGTTCCTCTTTGACTGATACTGAGTAGTATGCATCCTTCAAGTCAATTGAAGCCATGAAGCAGTTTGGAGTCACTAGTTTTAGAGCAGTATGCAAGGTTTCCATTTTGAAGTGATAATAAACGATATCTTCGTTTAGTTTCTTTAAGTTTAGAATCATTCTATGAGTTCCATTTTTCTTTGGAAGAACCAAAACGGGTGACACAAACTGCTCTGCTTCAGCATGACACTTTGAAATCACACCTTTTTGGCAAAGTTTCTGTATTTCTTTGTTGTTGTTGTTGTCGTACCCTGGCTAAAAGACTCCAGGGATCATCCAAACAGCCGAAGTACTTGAACACTATGGTACAAATGCATCAGCTGGGGATGAGAACATTACGTGTGTGACCGTTTTTGATTACCCCGCCACATGGGCAGTCACCCTCCGACTTCGGGGGATTTTAGAGACTGATAATGTTATGCTAGGAGCTTGTCACAACTGAAGACAATCCCCGCATAACTATGCAGAGCATAACAACATTTTGATGTAGCCTTGGTGTTCTAGCCTATGTCAATTAGCCTGACACAGCTTTAAGCCAAGGCAGGTATTTCTTTGTCAATAACTTTCTTTTCTGATGCATTTAACTCAGGCTGGAAAGTGTAATCCTGTCTGATTTGGCCAATATCACAATCAAATTGTAGTAAGGGCTTTCCAGAAAAATAAAGATATTAGTTATCAGATCTACTTTTTTATGCCAAAATTAAGCCAATCGTATTATATTCCTCTGAAGTTTGGGGCCTTAACCGTTTGGAATGCCTAGAAAAGATTCATTTGATTGCATGCAAACGTTTCTTGGGTGTCCCAAGTAAGACACCAAACAAAATGGTATATGGGGAACTGGGAAGATATCCGTTATATATCAACTCGAATGGACCAACAAAGGCTTCCCCGTCAAGCATACGAAATGCAGTTAACTCTAGATCAAAACGTAAAGAAATGCTGGGTGACAAAAATAAGAGAATTGTTATGCGAGACTGGGTTTAACTTTGTATGGCTACAACAGGGAGTGGGTGATGTTCGAGAATTCTTGGCAATTTTTAGGCAAAGACTATGTGATATGTTTACTCAAGAATGGGCAGGCTATTGCGCGGGTAACCGTAACCCTAACCCTAACCCTAACCCTATCCCTAACCCTAACCCTATCCCTATCCCTAACCCTAACCAAATGGGAAGTAACCGGTTTAGGGATACGGTTAGGGATAGGGTTAGGGTTAGGGATACCGTTAGGGTTAGGGATAGGGTAACCCTAACTCTAACCCTAACCCTAACCCTATCCCTAACCCTAACCCTATCCCTAACTAGGGATACGGTTAGGGATAGGGTTAGGGTTAGGGATACCGTTAGGGTTAGGGTTACCCTATCCCTAACCCTAACGGTATCCCTAACCCTAACCCTATCCTAACCGTATCCCTAAACCGGTTACGGTTACTTCCCATTTGGTCTACTCCCATTTCGCCTACACAGAAATGTGCGAGCACGACTTGGCCTAACGGCCTTCGTTCATTCGTCCTTCGTCCTCTCTCGGGCTTCGCCCTACTGTAATCTAAAGACCATCGATTCTGCTTTGGAGTATACTGGGACACTGGTTACGCCAGGGGGGAGCCTTGCAGTATGGTCAGTATGGAAATAGACGAAATGGGAGTAGTAGACGAAATGGGAGTAGACAAAATGGGAGTAGACCAAATGGGAAGTCACCCCCTAGGTTACTCCCTAAACCTATCCCTAACCCTAACCCTATCCCTAACCCCATCCCTATCCCTAACCCTAACGCTATCCCTAACCCTAACCCTATCCCTATCCCTAACCCTATCCCTAACCCTAGCAGCTGTGTGACGCGGCAAAGTGGCACGCGGCAATCTGGCACGCGGCAAACTGGCATGTCTCCGTTACAAATCGTTCAAATCTATTTTTGAACGAGAAATGTATCTTTGTAACATTGATGTATATTGTTTTAGGATTGCTCTGTCTCATGCTAGACTTAACGTTCTACCTCTGAACAATAATCTTCACAGGTTCAGTGATAATTCTTATGACAAAAATTGTCCTTATTGTGTTAATATAATAGAAGATGAATATCATTTGATATACAGTTGCTCACTGAAGACTTCCGTACATGCATAACACAGAAACTATTTCAGCTTGAATGATGTGGTGGTTTTATTGACTCATTACGTTCGTTCCTCGTCGAGGCGGAAGTGACCTTCACACTTGCATGCCTTTTTACCGAAGTCCCTAGAAATCTTATTTATCTACATCTTCCTTCTCAATAAAACAAGCAAGAAAATATACTCAGAGGCATAAAAAACGCGAAAACAAACTGTATAGAAATTTTGATGTAATTTGGCTACCGATTCCTTTGAACTGGTAATAGAAAGTGAGAAAAAGCAATCGAACACCGCAAAAGTGTCCTTTCAAAGTTCATTCTGGTAGAAAATAAGGTCACATGAACTTGACCTTGACCCTGTGTTAACAGCAGAATGTCAGTATCTGGTGTGACCACCTCGAGCATTGATCACAGCTGTGCACCTGCGGTACATCGAGCGCACCAGAGTGTTGGTCTGCCTCTGGGGGACTTGCCACCACACCTGGCCCACAGCAACAGCAAGCTGAGCTGCTGTCTGGGGTCTGGGGTTGAGCTGGTTCAACTGCCTCTGAAGGGCATCCCAGAAATGCTCTATTGGGTTAAGGTCGGGAGAACGGGCTGGGTGAGGCAGCAGATTGATGTTGTTCTGCCTCGAGGCCTCAGGAAGTTCTGCGTAGCACGGGCAGTGTGCGGCCTTGCGTTGTCCTGCTGAAACAGGCTCTGTGGATGCCGCTGGAAATGCGGCAGGATGTGGGGCCTCAGAACTTGGTCGATGTAATGAACAGCAGTGACCCCGTTACCACGTCCTGGACCCACATTCTGGAAGATGACTGGCCCAATACGGCGATTTATGCCGATAGCCCCCCAGATCATGATGCTTTCACCACCCCATGGGTCCCTTTCGGTGATGTTGGCATCCGTGAAGCGTACCCCGCTCTTCTCCAGATCCGGATGCGGCCATCGCCTGGGTCGACGCAGAACCGGCTTTCATCACTGAAGAGGACTCGGCCCCAGTCCCGATGTCGCCAATGCACGTGGATCTGTGCCCACTGCAGACGGTTCTGGCGATGCTGGAGTGTCAGGATAGGTCGCCGGGCTGGACGCCTGCATTGGAGACCAACTGTGTTCAGTCGGCGACGCATGGTCCTGTTGCTGATTGGCCTGCCATGGTTGCCGACGGTGTTCCTGGCTGTGTTGGCAGCGGTTTGGTAAGGCTCCCGTCGATGCTGACGAAGAAGATGGCGGTCTTGGGCTGCTGTGGTGACCCTCGGTCTGCCGCTCCTCGGTCTGTCATCAGTGGTGTTTCTTGCTTGAAAGCGGTCCAGAAGGCGATAGACGGTGGAAATGTGGACTCCGAATGCGATAGCGACCTGCCTCATTGGAACCCCGGCCTGCAGTTGCCCCATTGCTATGCAACGATCTTGACGAGAAAGTCTCGGCATTATGTTGGCGCCTCTGGAAGGGATGATTTGAACTTTTTGGGGTTTGGAAATTTATAGCCCCACAATGGGGGCCACATTGAGTTGCAATTCACATTGATGCACGTGGCGTAGGTAGTCCACATGGCAAATGCACTCCTCGTGCCAAAAACGCTGACCGGCAACATTCACCCACTGTTACGAGGTTACAACAGGCCAAGACACCACGTACTGCTAATGTTGCACGTGCCAACGACATTGCTTACGTCCTGTTCACAATGTGAACAATCGTGCAATGTCTCTATTTTTTCGCGTTTTTTATGCCTCTGAGTATAGATGGAAATAAAACTTTTAACAAATCTCTTTAATTAAATAGCCAACAATTAAATTTTCAATTGTAATTAGAACTTCTCTAAATAATGTGCAAACATAAAATATTAATAATTAACTATAAGACAACATAATTAATAATTAAATTGTAAAAATAAATTTTTAACAGTAAATATAATCAACATTTCTTTTCAATCTTTAAATTTTATATAATAATAATAATAATAAACCATAATATCCTTCTTTTCTCCGTCTCTGACTAATCTGGGCTGTAACTCATCATGTCTTTCATTGAAGCAAAATTTAAACACAGGAGGAATATTACCTTGAATGATATCATGTGCATGAGAAAAAAAAAACAGTTACTAGGCTTCAATGTAGCAAAGAGAACAGGGAAATGTCTGTTCTGGGCCACTTGCTCCTCCACCAAGTTTTCGGGCGAAAGTGCCCCAGGATTGGCATTTATACGTTCTCTAACAAGCAAGACTTCAATAACCAAAAATAACGATTATCTACAAACAAACATACTGTGTACGGTTGTCCGTTTTCAATACTAATTTACTAAAGTTTTCATAGAGTAGCGTAGGGGAAAGTAGCCAGGACTGAACACGCCCCATAGAGTAACGCAGGAGAAAAGCAGTTGTGGCTGAACGCGCCCATATACACGGTGGGTGCACCAGACTATCGATTACTTTGCGGTATGTTAATTACAGCGTGGGGACCCTGACAAAGCCCGTTAAGGTTAAGTTGCCCTTAGAACAGACAGACAGACAGACAGACAGAGAAGAGAGACAGAGAGACAGACAGACAGACATAAAGACACACGCACACAAACACACACACACACACACACACACACACACACACACACACACACACCACACACACACACACACCACACACACACACACACACACACACACACCACACACACTATTTAAAAAATGTGCCCTGGTTTACAGTAGCATACCCCCCGCCTACAGTGGCGTGTCCCTGTTTACATTGCAGGTGTGGCTCCGGCCAAAAAATCAATACTGCCGCACTTACTCCCCACCCCACTCCTTCCACCCAGCCTGCCCGGTTACAACATATGACATCAGCCAACACTGCTCGCGTGGCGGCGCTCTTACAGACTGGCCAATCATCGAGTTAAGCGTATGCTTCCGGGCGCTCACATGACTAGGTAACCCACACATTCTTTCGCTGACAGTTAGACGAGCAGGACGGTTTACTGTGCGGTGGGTGTGTTATTTTAATAACCGGTTTACCGAAGAACAGAATTGTGTATCTTAAAGGTTTGTTGGCTTGTTGAAGACAATATTGTTGACAAAGATACAGCTAGTTTTAATACGTGTTTGGCTATCGATGAGATTGTTCGAAAGTCGGCCGAAGCAAAACAAACCATCACGCGTTGATTGTTGGGAGCTGGCTTGAGACAGCTAAAGCCATGTTTAAGAAACATGGCGTTCATTTCTTAAGGCGGAGGTAAACACGGCTGATTCGTATGCTAAAAAACTTATATTTGAAACATTTTTTCTGTTCCTCCCAAGTAAAAATGTTCTCAGTTTGTATTAGACTTGATTGATTGTTAACTACAGATTCAGTGTTTATGTGGCAAGCTGATCTGTGTATTAAGATGTGTATACTTTTCTACTTTTCTAATTCTAACCAGTTCATCTGCCTTCAAGTGTGCCCTTATGCAACTGAATGGCGATTTTCGAATGTTCTGGCAAAACTAGATAGGGCTAGGTGAAACTCTTTGTTGCGGGAGGCAGTCTGTGGTGAAGCTAGCCTTGCTATAAATAGCCGTTTATACATGAATGGCGATTTTTAGCAGCAAGAGGGCTGTGGGGAAGTTAGCCTTGCTATAATAGCCGTTTATACATGAACGGCTATTTTTAGCAGCAAGAGGACTGTGGGGAAATCCGCCTTGCTATAAATAGCCGTTTATACATGAACGGCTATTTTTAGCAGCAAGAGGGCTGTGGGGAAGTCAGCCTTGCTATAAATAACCGTTTATACATGAACGGCTATTTTAGCAGCATGAGTCTAACAGGTTGTAGTGGCGCTCGTAACTGGGACAGATGTGCCCCACTCCCACCCCACGCATGCACACCTCCTCCCCCACCCCACCCCACGCATGCACACCTCCTCCCCCACCCCCACCCCACGCATGAACACCTCCTCCCCCCACCCCACCCCACGCATGCACACACTTAAGTTCTTAACTTAAGTCACTTCAAGTCACCCCAAGTTCTTAATTAAGTTTTAAATTAAGTTTTTAATTAATACTTCAAGTTCTTAATAAGTTCTTGATTAAGTTCTTGATTAAGTTCTTGATTAAGTCGCCTCAAGATCATAACTAAGTCATCCTTTAAGTACAACCAAGTTCTTATTCAAGTTCTTATAATTATCAAAAAATACAATCTATGTTTTTATCTTAAATAGCAGATGCCTAATATAGTACACACACGCCTCAAAAAACGCGTCATCGTTGAGGATGTCTTGCTCAGCGTTTTCTGCATAGATCTTAATGAAGGCCTTACATCCTAAGCAACCGCATTGATTACAATTCTGGTCTATGGAAATGTCTTTTATAGACTCCATGTCTTTATTTATTGACACCATCATTTTATAATACGCCATGATCTATTTTTATAAAAAAAATTAAAATTAAGTTCTTAAAATATTATTCCATTATAAATGGATCAAAATGATGCTTTGTTATTGGCGGTTTTGGCGTGCAGTTGTCTTTTTCTGCATTTAGCGGTTCAGGTTGTTTTAACTTTTTTTGTTTCTGTTGCCATTGTGTATATATTTTATAGCCGTAATAACTGCCCCAACAGCAGCAATGGCGCCAAAAATGGCAACAGTTTTAAGTTCAATATTCCATGAAGACTTTGGGGCCCTTGTATCACATGGAGTTTTTATAGCTGGCATTGAATCAACTTGTTCTGACGTTGGCGGTGTTATGTTTTCATGATGAGTCATATTCTGTAACATTAATTTTTTTTGTCTGTTCCACTCTGCTAATTTTTTTCCTGCTTCAACACGCCCAGGATTTTTAATGGTCTCCACCTGATTCAGCGTTTTCTGCTGATTTTCTGGCTTGGTTACTTTCTCCACCTGATTCAGTGTTTTCTGGTTCTGCTGATTTTCCAGATCGTTCATTTTGAAGGGAAACAAAATCTATTAAAAGTTATTAATCCCATGATTACTGGTGATAACAATGTTCCAAATCTATAGTATAAATCACACCCTAGAGACTCTAATGACTTTGTTAAAACTGGATCTTGCGTTAAATCATACGTAAGATCTTGTTCAGAATCAATGGGAGCAAATCTACTGACTAGTTTAGTGTACAAACTAAGAACCGTTTGCCCCACACTTTTCACCATTCTAGACCCCAGCTGCGCTTCATACCTGTTATGATACTTTAAAATGTCTTGCGGCGTCATCTGTTGAATCTGTTCAATGCTGAATTCAGTTTCGAGGAACTGTTTTGTTTTTCCACACGCTGCCAAAGAATACAACCTCTCCTTTTGGGGCATAACAGCTTGGCTATCAACTTGGTCATTCATAAGTTTGGGAAGGTTTAGGCTGCCTTGTAGCTGTAGTAGATCATCACTGTTCATGTTTTTTATTAAATTATAATTATTTTATTTTATAAAAATGAGCACCGAAAAAACTGTTGCTAACCTTGTATACCATTCTGCTGTTATTGGAGGATTAAGTGTAGGATACACAATGCTTGGTAAAAGCTTGTTAAAAATAAAACCAGCAGATCTTGGCAAACTAGACTTTGAGGATTCAGCAAAGCTAATCGCTATCATTACAGCTTCATTTGCTACGAAAGATTTCCTAGTTAAGCAAGGAATAATTCCAGAGAATATAAATATGTAAAAAAATACATTTATAAAAAATGGCTTCACTCGTAATGATGATAGGCGGCGCTGTGGTGAATGCGCTCGCTTTTAGCGGAAGTAATTACGCATTTAGTAAACTGCGGGATGACGGCGAGAGAAAAAGACATAACAAAGCTATGGAGCAACTAGCAGCTGCACAAGACGCCTACGAAAAGCAGAGAATTGAGCAGTTAGATTTTATTAATAACACACTGAAAAAACAGGGACACGCAGCTTACACATTTAAAGATGTTGATCAAGCAATAAAACAATATTATCTAGTAACAGGCAAACCAGTCCAGACATTGCCCCCACTAAAATTTAGTGACTTTTATCAACCATCAGAAAAACAAAAGATGCAAGAAATCGCGTTTATTGCCTTTGGTATGACCGTTGTGTATTTTGTTGCGCATAATATTGGCTGAATAAAAAATGAACAAAATCTATTATTCGCCCAAAGGATATTGGAAGGGAATAACAGCAATTAGAAAGCTAAGCCAAGCAGCTGGAGTCAGTGAACAAACAGCAAAAGAATGGTTATCTAAACAAGCGATTTGGCAAATTTATTTACCTGCGCCTAGACGAATACAGAGACCGCACTTTGTTGTTGTTGTCGTTGTTGTTGTTGTCGTACCCTGGCTAAAAGACTCCAGGGATCATCCGAACAGCCGCAGCATTTGAACACTATGGCACAAATGCATTAGCTGGGATGAGAACATTACGTGTGTGACCGTTTTTGATTACCCCGCCACATGGGCAGCCACACTCCGACTTCGGGGGATTACCGCACTTTGTCAATACAACTCCAAACGACACCCATCAAATGGATCTTCTATATTTACCCTCTGATAGGATTAGACGAAAAAGATTTAAGTACGCACTCACAGTCATTGACATAGCTTCAAGGTACAAAGATGCAGAACCATTAACACAAAAGAGTGCTTCTGCTGTTGCTGTTGCCATACAATGATATACCAACGAGGCCCTTTAACTTATCCTCGCATGATTCAAGTCGATGATGGAAAAGAATTTAAAGGCCAAGTGAATCAATTATTGTTTAAAACACAGAGTTACTATTAGAAGAGGCATTCGGGAGTTCACAGATCACAGGCTTTAGTTGAAAACTTTAACAAACAGTTAGCCGAAAGACTTTTCTCCTACCAGTATCACAGAGAGCTTATTGACAACTCTCGCAACACAGAATGGGTTAGAAGACTGCCTCAGTTTGCGCGCAATGAATAATGAAGAATTTAAAGGGCTAAAACCAGTACAAGCAATCAAAAGAAAAACAATAAATGTTGCTGAAGACTCCAGTACACCCAGCAAACTATTACCGTTTGGTTTGAAAGTAAGGTACCTTTATTTACCGGGAGAAGCAGAAGGGGACACTCGCATCAGGGCAACCGATCCAGTTTGGAGTGTTGACCCATATGAATAAAAAGAATTGTAAAGATGAATCCGCCCGTGTATTATTTACGAGAAACTGACATAACAAAACAACCAGCTCCTCAAAGATCTTTTGTGAAAGAAGAACTGCAGATAATTCGCCAGACACAGTTCGCTTTAATTAATTTACGGTTCTCCAGTGCCCAATTGCATATGAAAACTCTGGATTAACAAAACACCCGTTTTGTGTTTGTTCTATCTAATGACTTCTTTGTTACAACTGTTGTGTTGATCTCATGTAGATTAGATCGCAGTTTTACGTTGTCATGATGAAAAGTCTTATTGCCAAACAATGCTTCTTTGTAGTTGTCATGTGATATGTTTGACTGCACAACACTGCGGGATATTCCTTTTGCTTTCTTAATGATTTTCTCCTGGCTCGAAATACTGTACATTTTCGACCTTAACCCACATACTCCTTGATCACCTTTCCAGATAATTCATCCTTCATCTTTCCTAAAACCTTCTTATTAACGGATGAATGTAAAGGCGAATCTTTAGGGTAATCAGATGTATCATACCATCCCGCATGTCCTTTAGCCACTTCGGTTTCCATGTCTTTATAGATGTCGTCAGTAGGGATATCTATAACAAAACTATCTGTATCTGTGTAAAGTACTCTGGACTCTGATAATAGGGTTTAAAGTAGTCATAAAGAAATTCTAACATCAAAAGCTTTGATAATTCTAAAACAGTAAACCCAATAAAAACGGGTTTGTCCAATTTGACTTTCTTTTTTTTCATCATTATGCCAAAAAGCTGATCATGAAATCTTCTGAAGTCCTGATAATTAGGTTTTGAAGTCAGCTTAATTGCTTCGTTCTCTTTGGTGACCAATCTGACATCTTTGCGCTTGTGCGGATTTTCCTAGTCTTTCCGAAACAGCTGTTGTTCATCAGCTTGAAAAAGTCTTTTTCTGAAGCATCTGTGGATTTGGTTCTGAGATCAGTGTTCTTCATGATGTATGGCTTCATGAACTGTTCTTGATCAAAAGCAATTATGCGATGAACTGCTGTCAACTTTAAACCATGTCTTAAATAAAATTGTAGAAGTCTGTAATGACAGACATATTTTTTTTTGCCCCGAAGATTAGGCACAAGTTTAGGCGGCTCTCTTGGATCCATCTTTAGACTTTCTGCTGCTAATGGGTAGTCATTATGCAGGTCATGGAGTTCATAAGGATATTCTAAGTCAACTTCTAGAATGAAACCACGCTGTTGATCGGGCGTTAAACTGCCCAACCACTTTAATGCCTTTTGAATATTATTCGGATCGCCGCCTGTGTACATTTTAAAGTTGCGTAATGGAAGCGATTGCGCCATAGCCCATCCATACAGATTGTTTGCATCTAAATACATAAGATAGTTAGACCTTTTACTCGGATCATAGTCGTCCAAGTATTTGTTGTTTGCTTTACAGTAATGATGCGATGCCATACTAATTCCTCACCGCAATCCGTTTTCAATCATCTGAAGCATTGGTAAATCTGACAATAAATCAATCTGTACTCCAGTTAAACTTTAAGAAAGCGTCCCAACTCATCCGGGCGCAGAAATATAATGCGCAGGATCTAGGCTATAATGTTTCATGCAGGTCTTTCTATAATTTTCAAAGACGTCCGCCAAAAAACATACATCTGCCATTAAATAGGAGTCATGATAGTCTCCCATCGTTTTACAATCTAACTTTTGCCAAGCATCTTGAGCATGCTGGTAATCGGAGTCGCTAATGTCCTTTCCTCTAAGACTAGAAAGAACGCGCCTTTAAGAGGAAGCGTCTCTTCGTCAAACCTTTCCCAACTGTTCATGTACTCATAAGGGTAAACACCCTTTCTAACAAGCGTTGAGTCAAAATATTCTTCCTTTATTGGGCAGGACTTTAAGGACATAGCTAGTGACTCTAATGATCCCATCATGTGTTGCATAGAGTCATAAAAAGACATGTTATTTAGATTAAAGCACATGTACTTTTCTAATGACTGTGCAATGCATGCTACCCTGAAGGCGTTGGTTACTGCTTGCAATATAAGATGAGAGTCGTAACCTCGCAAGTTGTGAAAGAATACAGGCAGCTTCCATGTCTTTGGATCAAACTTTAGTTGAAGATTGCATTTGTTATGCGCCACTCCTCTGAACTTTCCACTAATGTGATCATGGTCTCTTACTGTGGGGTTTACACTCTTGGGCGTTAGCTCTAAACCGCAAATCCAACAATGTGTGGCTGAGTTATACTGTTGTTGGTCTTCAGGCGCCATTATGATTTCAGATAAGTTTAGATTATTAGAACAGGCGTTACGCACTTGCTGCATGCGTTTTAAGAATGTTTCTGCAGCATCTGGCCCTCTATATAATTCTGGTTCTGAATAAACGCCATCCGACCTAACAATAATGAAGGCAAATGAACAAATCTGATGATTACTCATTAAGACTGTTTTTCGAAGTTTTGTGGTGCTGGCCCTTCATAAGGAACAATAAGCGACTCGAAGTTGGTAAAAAAAGTATGGAGAATTTTGCCCCGTTTCCTTTCTAAAATAACTTTAGATCCTGGCGGGGGCGTAGTTAGTTCTGTTTTTTCGTCTAAGAACTTTACAATGTTTTTTATTTCATCGCGGTTCACGATGGAATTTTTTTAAACTGTTTGCAGAATTCTTGTATGTTAGTGTTTTTTAAAGTATGCCCAATTAATTGCCATTGGCGTTAAAATGTGAAAGGGGGGCAGCCCTGCTGGCGAAAACTTTAGGGGGTAAGTCCCATGATTTTTGGGGTTCCCCCTATTGTTGGACTGTTTTGGGAATTTAATTTGGCGCCAATTTGTTTCTTCCCCCATGTGATACATTAACGTTTTTGGGTTTGTTTTGTTTTTAAAAAACGCCAATTTGGTTAACAACGGGAAAGGATATTCCATTAAAGTTAAGTCTTTGGCCTATTGCCGATAGTTAGCCCTCTCCTGGTGGTCGCGGACAGATGCCCCTTTGCAGAACGCACCAATAAAAACATTTGTTGTTGAATTTTTATTTTTAAAAAATGCTCTCTTTAAAAAACCCCCCGAGGTAGGGGAAATGTAAGCCTTGCCTACAATCGGTGCATACTTAGACTGTTTTAATCAAATCTCTAAGATTCGCCCTCTGACCAACCAGAGCTTTTTTTTTTAGCTTCTTCAGCGGCAGCTCAAATTGTAAGCAGTTGTCTGCCCAACGGGGTGTTAAGTCATTATGAGAAAGAATGTCTGTGTTTAGTCGGACCCAGATTTCTAGATTTTCTTCATTTATTGTTACATAGTCGATTAAAAACAAACATTCTTTATTGGGGGGGTCTATTGTTGTTTGCCGGGAAATTGAGAATAGCATAAAAAACACTTGCATGTACGTTTGGGGGTCAATAACTTCTAAATAAATATCATTCGTTCTTGATAAACGCTTCTTCGGCTTTCCTTAAACAATTCGTCTTGTCCTTCTATTCTTGCCATGCTGTTTTTCTTTTCTAAGCCAAAATTTTTTTAAAATTTTAAAAAAAATACTTAATCAGAACAATATCGACGGTCTTTTTGCGCTTGGCTATAAAATAAAGTGAAAACACCTTTTGGTGTTTTTAAATGTGAGCTTTTTTGAACAGGTTTAATGTCTCGTTTTTTTTTTTTAAGCTTCTTTTTTTCTGCTGGGGGTTTGGTTTTGGAAAAAACCCCTTGTCTCGCCTTTCTTTGAAGTCAAATTTTTTTTTTGTATCATCAAAAAGGGCCCTGAAACGTTTTAAATTTTTCATCCGTATGTTTGAGTAACTAGCTTTTTATTTATTGCAGTTTGAACGAATAAGTTTAGCCTTTTTATTATTAAACCATAGCTGTGGCTTTTGGAGTTTATTTTTTTAATTTTTTTCCCGCGATTACGCTAATGAACAAGGCGAAGAAAAGAAAAACCTCCTAGAGGAAAGCTGAGGTGCGCCTATCCCCGTTGCTAAGGCCAACACTCTTTTCCGCTGTAGAGCGTTTAAAGTCGTTTTTCCAGTATTAACTATGTAACGCATTAAAGGCAGCGAATACCTTGTTTGGTTTTGCTGTATTTTGAAAGGCCCGCTCTATTTTTTGTTGCATTTGTGTAATTTTTGTTAATCTAAATTTTTTTATTTTGGGGGTTTTCTATAACAGCAAAATTTGCCTGTTTCCCCTTCTTTGGGCGGCGCGTGACAATTTGGATAAATTAAAACGACTTTTTTTTTTATAAAATAAAAAAAATTTGTATATAATCTTTAAATTTTTTTAGTTTCAATTTTTAGCTGTGATCATATAAAAAAAACAAATGTACATTAAGCGGTTTAACAGCTTCTTTTTTTTTCAATTTGAATGTTTTTTATGTCTCTAACTCTCCCCCATTCCATGCAATGATTACCCTTGTTCCCTTTAGGTAAACCCATAAAGTTTTTGTTGTTAAATAATCATCAAGCTAACATTGTGAAGATGTAATCTTTAGCACAAAGTCTGCTGTTGGTTTTTACCCCCCACCCCCAAAATTTTCTTATTTGTCAAAATGATGAAAAGGCCTAAGCCCGCTAGCATAGATTTGGTTAGGTACCATAAAACGAACTTTGTACTTTCGTTTTTTTTGGGTTAAAAAACTTTTCACTGCTCTTGCGAATGGTTCTTCATTTGCACAGCAATAAAATACCTTTTTAAGCGATTTTACTGCGACAAAAGATTAAATTCCCTTTTTCGTTGCCCTGCTTTGGATTGTTGAAGGGGGCCCCGTTTTCGTAAATATTATAATGACTTTTTGGGGCCCCAATCAGCATTGAAAATTAGATTTGCTAACAAACATCAAACTTAACGGGGATGTCAGAATGTTGTATTTGTTCGGTGTCTGATATTGATAACAGTTTGAAGTCATTAAAAGTTAGTTTTTATGACAATCTGTCTTTTTAAAACCCCTTGAAGGTTGGGGATGCGCTTTTAAAAACCTCAAAATCTAAAGGAAAGGAAAAGGTTTTCCCAAAACGCATAATTACAGCAAAACCTTTTTGCTGCTTTTTCCTGGGGCGGTTCGGCCTTTTCTAAGTTTTAGTGCTTCTTCTTCCCAATTTCCTTGAAACGCAAGATCTTCCCTTTCATTCGCGGTTAGCCTGATAGAATAGGTTAAAAATATGTTGCATTGTTTAAAGAAAATACTTCTTTCCCCCCAAATTTAAGAAAATTTTTTTTAACGATTGCCCGCCCCGATTTGAACAACTGTTCTGGTTGGGTCGTTGTTGAAACGAGTTCTATTTTTAAAGTAAGGTGCAGAGCCGGACAATCAAATCATCCGTCCTAAGTCTGGAAATCTGACAGTAGATTGATCGCCATAGTAGATGGTTATTTTTGGGCAGTAAAATTCCGTTTATTTCCCCCACGCCCTGGGGTTCTTTCAGCTTTCTATGCGGGTTAAAATCGAGCCATTTGATTTGGTTTTTTATAAAAAAAATAAAAAAGTTTAAATTTTTTAAAAAAATGGCAGGATGAGGATAAGTTATGATGTTTTAATTCTGGAGAGAATGAGTGAAATTGACTCCTTTGGGAAACAACCTCGGGGCCCCCCCTTTGCGGCGTGAATAACGAAAAATAAGGGGCGATCATTTACCAAAATTTAGGCCAAGAACCCCCGAATTTTAGACCCTAAAAATTTTGAAGTTAAAAAAAGCCATTGTTTTTGAAAAACGTCAAGGGAACTTGTTTAGCTTACAAAATAAAAAAAAACCCCCTCAAAGTTTTTAGCCGTGGGTTCAATTAGAAATAGACTCAGTGGAAAGACAATCCCTTGGTCTTTTTTAAAAAACCCAAATAAGGGCGGGGCAGTTTCTAAACTTCAAAACACACTGCAAGACTCCCAACCGAACCAAATGCAAAAAATGGAAATTAAAGAATTAAACAATCAGCAGGTGAATTAATAAAAGTAATAGAAGCAGAATCCGTTTTTTAGAAAAAACAGCGTTAAAGACTTTACACGACTCGCCCCTATATGAAGGAATTTTTAGCCCTTTATGTCTTTTAGAACCATCAAAGGGGAATTAACAAACAATTTAGCAAAACGGGGGTGAATGTGAGCTATAAAAAGAAAAAAGAAAAACTCGTTGAGGCGAGATCCATCGTGGGCCCCGTATTAAAAAAAGAATAAAACAAAGATAAAAAATTTTAACAAGAAAATTTGGAAGACTAGAAGCGTGACATAAAACCGAGACAATAGAATCAAGTGAATGAATAAGAGAAAATATCGAAAAATTTTTTATGGGGAAAACACGACGCTAGAGAAAAGAATAAGAAAAACTGTTTAGAGAGAAGGTGTCAATTGCAAACGTTATAAAAGCCCTTTGGTTTTTCAATAAGCACATGGTGTTGGCTATTTAAAGGGGGCGGTGGAGGTCAAAATCCGTGCCTCGCCCCCCATCGCCCCCGCCCGATAAATCAGGGTAAAAAAACAGTTGTCATTTGCAATTTTTTTTAAAAAAAAAATTTGTGGTAAAGCCGTGAAAAGCTTTACCGGAATATTGGGAGTATGTTAGCGGTTTTTTATGCGGGCAAAGTAGTTGGCTTTTGGCCCAGACTTGGGGAAAAAGTTTTGGGAATGTTTGGGTTACTATTTGTAGTAAAGACCAAATAATCCCTTTCCCGTTAATCCAAGAACAAACGCGTCTTTTCAAATTTATGGTCTCGAGAAAAGGTCCGCGAGCTTTGCTGAGTTTCAATTGGCCCTTTTGGGCTTTGGGGGGGTTGGTGACTTATTCTTGGGTTTCTTTTACGCTTGCAATTTATGGCTCAGAATTTTTGTCGTTTTGTCCGACCTTTGTTCATTTCCTGAAAGAGAATTTCATTGTTTTAGTTTTATTATTTTTCCTACTGGAGTCTGAGGTCAGAAGGTAGCATGTTAAACGTGCCAAAAAGCAAAGTTACTTTTATTTGCGTATTGTAAAACCTTGGTCCCCCTTTTTTACTTGAGGTAAAAAACTGTAGAATTTAAAGGCTCCTCTAAAATTTGTAAGTATTGTTTTTGGCATCAAAGCCAGTAGAAGGATCGTTTGCCCTCTTGCCCGTGTTGGAACCCAGCAAACCAAAAGTAATAGAAATGGTGTTTTTCGTTCTATTCCCCCCTTTGTTAGGCCTTAGAAGTGTTAAAATAAATGTTGCCCCTGCGTTTTTGTCTTGCTCTATGGCCCTAGGTGACATTGTGCCGAAGGAAAGATGTGTAAGGAGGATTTGGTATTACCCTTGCGATACGTAAAGGGGATAACTAAAGAATTATAATTAAATTTTCTCCCCTCTTATGTTGCAGCCCCACCCCCAAAACATTCACAGTTCCCGTATAGTTATACTTTTTGTGCCCCCCAAAAATAAGGGGGCCTAAGCCATGATTTAAAGGTCCAAAATTTTGTCTAAGTTGTTTTAAAATTAATATTGATTCGTTAAGATCCTTTCAAAAACTTCATGTTTCATGTTGCTGAAGGGAAAATTTAAAAAGGTTTTTTATTTGGTAATGGCGCCCAGTTCAGTCAAATACGTTGAAGGTACTTACCCTTTTTTTGAAAGGTGTCAGTTTGGGTCACAGGAAAATTTAGGGTGTAGGTTTATTTTTTTAAAATTGTGTGCGGCCCAAAGATTTTTTTGCACAGATATTTGAATGCATCATTTTTAATTTGTTTAAAAAAAAATTTGTAACAATACAACTCAAGACCCCCTTCTTTTTTTAACATGCTATTAAAAACGAATGCGGGAAACCGAAAGGTCGCGCTTAGAAATTTTTACAAAAGTCGTTTTGATTTAAAAAAGTGAAAAAGGGGGAATAAAAAGATTCAAAAAATTAATTAATTTCGGGAACTTAGTGGCAGTTAACCTACTGAGGTTATTACGGGTTTTGCTCGCTAAAAGAAGCAATGAGTAACTTTGACATTTCTCACAAATTTAAAAATGCGAATCTGACAACAATGTTAACATTCAAGCCTGAAGAAGAAGTAGGTTACTATTTTGATGGAGAGCTAGCTAAAATGTTAGGCTTTACAACTGACAATCGGGACATTCATAGTTTTAGAGTTACACCAAACAAAACTACTTATGAGGGAGAAAATCCGCTCGATCTTGCATTACATTCATTACTCTATGTTCATTTGGACGAGCTGAGCACTGATGAAAACTTGTATGATGGAAGGCCCTCAACTGTTTTAAGAGCTCTTCCGTCAGGGAAAGCTGCATATTGCGATTATGAAATTATACAATTCCCTAATTTACAGTTTAAAAGATTAGTTTGTGGAAGGGTTGGATCATTTAATATAAAAATTGCAGACAAAACAGGGAAAGTTGTGAAATGTGATAACCTACACATTGTTTTGGAAATAAAATAATAAGTTACTAAAAAATAATGTCGCGTGGGCCAGAAGAATCAGGAGTTACATTAGCGCCTGTAAGGTGTATAACTTTAAAATTAAAAGACCTTGCAGACGTTGCGGACTTTGAACAAAACGGTGAGATAGGCGCTTTGTATGGTTTTGAGTACACTAAAGATGGTGATTATAAACGCAAAGAGGTTGGCGACAGCAAAAAGTTTCCTAAACTAGAACAACTGCGCAATCTAGAGGCAAATAATGTTGGCCAGTATGAATATAAAATAGTTCGAAAACCTGACCTCAAATGGCACTTAGAACCATATTTAGAATGGGAAATAAAATTTGAATTCATAAGCCCATTTACATTTTTTGGCGTCAAAAAAGTTTCAGAAAAGCATTCAACTCTGGCCCTTTACACGTAAGTCTTATGCCAGACGACAATAGTCGGAAAGAGATTGAAATAACGCCGTATGGGAAAAAAACAGTACATCCTCCACAGAAAAGAAACAGTTGTAAAAAAAGCTTCTACAAAATTACAGTTCTTTCCAAGCAGAAAATTAGGAGACACGTTCACAATGATATTTGAAATTTCTGTCTTTAAAGATGTGGAGAGGGATGGGGTTGTGGGCGTTAGTGACGTCCTTATAAAAGGAATTAATATTAGCTGGCAAAACTTAAACGTTAAACGCCTTAACGTTACCATCGTCGTTCTTCACAATGGTGAGGATATTAAGATCATAACAACAAGCAACAAAATCACTGTTGACTTAAATAGAAACAATCTTACAGAACTAAATTGGATTAATCTTACACATTTAGGTCTTGTAGGGTTTTATTATACTGAACAGGTTTTGACAGAAAGTATGATAAATATAATAACTGGATTAGATTAAATTCTGCTATAAAACCATGGAGCAGTTAAACTTTATGACAAAAACTCCTCATTGCTCATTGATTTGTGGGCAGACTGGTTGTGGAAAAACAATATTTGTCCTAGACCTGTTACAAACAGTTTATCGTTATAATTTTAATCATATTGTGGTTTTCTGTCCAACACTTAAATGGAACAAAGCATATCATAATAGAAGGTTTATATGGACAGATGATGACATATATTTAGTTGATCCTAGCAATAATCTGAGTGAGTGTTTAGAATACTTTTATAGACTGTTTGAAGGAACGCAGACACTATTTATTATAGATGACTGTTCGGCAGAAAGAGACATAGTTAAAAAGAGAAACACTTTGTCAAAACTAGCTTTCAGTGGAAGACATGCTGGGATAAGTGTGTGGATTTTATGCCAGAAATATAACTCGGTTTTAAAAGACTTTAGAGAACAGTTAAAGACTGTAGTGTTATTTCACATGAAAGACAGAGACTCATTTGAAGAATGTTTGCGTGAAAATGATGTTATTGAAAATGACCAGGAAAAACACAGGATTAAGCAAAAACTGAAATCTGAAAACTTTAGTAAATTAGTATTGAAAACAGATAACCCTACACAGTATGTTTTTTTTGTAAATAATCGTTATTTTTGGTTATTGAAGTCTTACTTGTCAGAGAACAGTAATATGCTGATTCTAGGTCACTTTCGCCCGAAAACTTGGTGGAGGAGCAAGTGGCCCAGAACAGACATTTCCCTGTTCTCTAGCAATTATGCGCAAACATGTTGCATTAAAAAATAGCCAGAACAAAATAAACATAAATATAATGTGCCACTTTCGGGTTTCACAAAATAAGGAGAATCATTGACAAAACAAAACAAAACTAAGTGTGTGGACAAAACTTTGGCATTATACACTCTTTAAAAGGATACAAAGACCTCCTTCCTTGTTTCCCACCCCCCCAAAAAAAATCATTGAGGAATCATATGTATCTTGGGTTGGGCTTGACAACTCTTCCGGAGCGGGTGATGACCGGGGTAGGCATGGCTGGGATCTGCTCAGCTGCCATCTCGGACCTAGTAGGCGGTGGGCCAGCCCTGTCGTGGTTGTCGGCTGTACTGGAGAGTCGACGCCCTGGGGAGGAAGGCCAAGCCATCTTGGGGTGCGGCCCACTGGAAAGGGGAGGGGTTTTGTTGGGTGAAGGGGAGAGAACAGGGTGGGAAGGGGAGGCGGCTGGTGGCAGCAGCTGAGCTGCACTCTGGCTGTGGCGGGCCACAGCTGGTGCGTGCTGCGCTCCACGGATTTGTGCATCTGGTCCGTGGGTGGGTGAGTGACTCAACTGTGAGTCCGGAGGGTGTGGCTCCCTGACAGGGATCAGGTGTCGTCGGTTGCGTACATAGTCCGTTTTGTTTGAGGTGACCACATACGATCTTGGAGCATCACGACGTGATGTGACTGTGGCGAGGCGTTGGAAACCTTTGTCTGTTTGCATTCTGATGACCTCGCCAGGCTGCAGTGGTCGCAGGTCTCTTGCAGATTTGTCGTGAGATTTCTTTTGTTGCTGTCGTACCTTCTTGAGCTGTTGACACACGTTTGCCGTGTTCAGAGTCTTGGGTTTGAGCAGTTTTTGAGAGGTTGGGAGTGTTGTTCGGGTTCTCCTGGACAGTAGGCGCTGTGCAGGGGAGCCCATGCCATCTCTGGGTGTGTTCCGCAGATTGAGAAGGCCAAGCATGATGTCGGAATTGCCCGTCTTGCTTTTCTCCAGAAGTTGTTTCGCTTGTTTGACTGCGTTCTCAGCCAACCCATTGGAACGTGGATAGTGTGGACTGCTTGTGATGTGGGTGAAATTCCACTGTTTGGTGAAAAGTTCAAACTCTCTGCTGGTGAACTGTGCGCCGTTGTCAGTCATGAGTTTTTCTGGAATGCCATGGGTCGCAAAATGTCTCTTGCATGTGCTGATGACAGAACTTGATGACATATTGAGGAGTAGTTCAAATTCGAACCAACCAGAGAATGAGTCCACCACTACCAGGTACTGGCAGTTGTTCCACTCGGAAATGTCAGCTGAAAGGTTGGCCCAAGGAAGATCAGGGACTGGGTGGTTGACGAGTGGTTGCTTCTGTTGGTGACTTTTGAGGCTGTTGCATACAGAACATTGAGAGACTGCACTCTCAATGTCTTGGCGCATCTGCGGCCAGAAAACCACATCACTGCCCAGTTTTCTTGTGCGCTCTGGACCCATGTGGCCTTTGTGTAGAATCATGATGTACACAGACCGTAGAGACTCGGGGACGACAGCTCTTTGTCCTTTGAGGATGATGTCATTTTCAATCACCAGCTCATCTCTGAAGGGGAAGAAGGGTTTGATTTCCTCTGACACGTCGCGCACTTGATCAGGCCATCCGGTCCTGATGATGTTGGCGAGTTTCTGTAGAGTATGATCTGCCAGTGTTTCTTGCTGAAGCTCTGTCATTCGTGAAGGGGAAATGGACAGGACTGCTATAACGTTGTAGTTGCAGTCATTCTCTTCTGGAATTTCGTCACCATATGCTCTTGATAGCGTGTCTGCCAGGAACAGTTCTTTCCCTTTCTTGTAGATGAACTCTGTGTTGTAGCTCTGAAGTTGGAGTAGCATTCTTTGCAGTCTTGCAGGAGCAGCATGGAGGGGCTTTTGCACAATGGAGATCAAAGGCTTGTGGTCAGTCTCTATTGTCACTTTCCGTCCATACACAAAGTCATTGAACTTCTTGCAGGCAAACACGGCAGCTAGCAGCTCCTTCTCGATCTGTGCATATCGAGTTTCGGCATCAGTAAGAGCTCTTGAGGCATATGCGACTGGAGCGTCATCCTGTAGGCAGGCTGCACCGAGGCCACTTTGAGAGGCGTCCACTGACAGGACGACGGATTTTGTTGGATCAAAGTATTTCAGGACTGGAGGGCTTGCGAGATCATCTTTCAGCTTCTGAAACGCCTGTTCATGAGCATCAGTCCAGCACCATGTGGTATCCTTTCGCAGGAGTTCACGAAGCACAACGGTTTTCTCACTATAGTCCTTGATGAATTTGCATAGGTAGTTTGTCATCCCCAGAAAGCGTTGGAGACCTGGTCGATCTTCTGGTGCTGGCATGGCTTTGATTGCTTGCGTCTTTTCTGGATCAGGCTTCAACCCTTCAGCCGTGAACTTGTGGCCCACAAAGGTGACACTCTTGGCCCTGAAATGGCACTTCTTCAGGTTCAACTTCAGGCCAATTTCTCGTGCTCGACAGAGAACCTTTCTGAGGTTTGCATCATGCTCTTCGATGGTAGAACCCCAGATCAAGATGTCATCGACGATGATGGTGCATGGGTAGCCCTCAAACAACCGTTCAAGAGCCTGCTGGAACACTTCACTGGCAGTGTTTATTCCAAAAGGCATGCGAAGGAACCTGTATCTGCCGAATGGTGTGCTGAAAGCTGTTCGACGGGAAGATGTCTTGTCCATCCTGATCTGCCAGAACCCAGACTTCGCATCCAGTGTGGAGAACACTTTTGCATTTCCAATGCGTGAGGCCACGTCATCAGCTGTTCGCATGGGGTAGTGGGGTCTTTTCAGGGCTTTGTTCAAGTCTCTGGGGTCCAAACAGATTCGTATGTCACCATTTTTCTTCTCCGCCGCAACCATTTGTGACACCCACTCAGTAGGCTCAGTCTCAGGAGTGATCACACCTTTCTGTACCATGTCATCGAGTGCAGTTTTTACCTTTTTTCCATGGCTTGGGGAATTTTTCTTGCGGGTTTGACGACGGGGGGCACATTGGGGTCAATTCTCATGACGTATCTGGGAGGAAGCGTTCCCAGCTGGTCATCAAACAGGTCAGCGAACTCCTGGAGAATTTCCTCTCGAAAGGCGTCTTCCCCGTCAGTGCCTACTTCGTGAACCTTGTTGTCTAACTCAATGAGTCCAAGTCGCAGAGAGTCATTCAACCCTAGGATAGGCGTAGCTTGTCTGTCAATGACCTGGAAGATGATGATCTCAGAGATGTTGCCAATCTTGCAGAGGAGGTCAACAGTACCTAAAGTGGAGAAGCGCTCTCCACCGTAGGCGATCAAGTTCACAGCTTTTTGCTTGTTGATGGCTTCCTCGGCCTTGACCTGCTTGTAATACTGCAAGGGTAGCACGTTGCACTTTGCACCTGTATCGATTTTGAGGTCAATGTCTCTGTTGTTGATTGATGCTGTGCAGTGTATTTCATTCTTTCTCAAGTTGTGTGAGAGACCATGTACTTCCCAGTCTTCCTCATGTTCATTGTCGAATTCACTGCCGTCGTCGAGTACAGCATTCACATGTTTGATGACTCTCCTTCTTGGAGTAGACTTGCAGACTTTTGCAAAGTGATGCAGTTTTGAACAGAAGGCACACTTTTTTCCATATGCCGGGCATGCTTCTTTTCGAGGTGCATGAATATTGCCACAGTAGATGCACTTTCTTCCACTGTTTGGGGCATGTTTCACCTTGCTTTTCTGTGCGATGGCACTGACTTCTTGTTTTTCTGACACTTGTTCACTGTGTTTCTCTGCCGCTTCATGTATCTGACACAATTGTATCGCCTTGTGTAGAGTGAGGTCTCTCTCTTTCAGAAGTTGTTTGCGCAATGAGTCTGATGCTACTCCACATACGATCCGGTCTCGGATCAAGGAGTCTTTGAGCGTGTCGAACTCACAGGTATCGGCAAGGATTTTCAGAGACGTGATGAAGCTTTGGACTGGTTCACCAGGCTGCTGGTACCTGACATTGAAGTTGTGTCTCTCTATGATGACATTTGTCATCGGATTGCAAAGCTCCTGGAACTTCCTCTTCAGGATGGCAACACTCTCACGGTTTTCTGCAGCTTGTGTGACTTCATTATCCTTTCCCGTACGTCGCCTAAAATTTTGCGAGCTGTACTTCGTGGGTGTGCAGAAACCCATGCTTTCTAAGAAGGAATAACCCCTCGCCGTACGCCGTGGGTGTACAGTAACCCATGGTTTTTGTATAGGAGCTAACCCCTCGCCGTACGCCGTGAGTGAACAGTAACCCATGGTTTTTGTGTGTAGGAACTAACCCCTCGCCGTACGCCGTGGGTGTACAGTAACCCATGGTTTTTGTGTAGGAACTAACCCCTCGCCGTACGCCGTGGGTGTACAGTAACCCATGGTTTTTTTCGAGGAAGCAAGACCTTGCCGTACGTCATGCAAATTTGACTTCTATGAGATGAGAGTCTTGCTACTTGCGTCAAACGGTTGTTCGTTGTTGTTGTTTCTCAGTGAATAGGGTAGCATGGGGCAAAACGCCTAGGTGGGATCAAACGCCCATCCCCCGTATTTCGGAGAACATGTGATGTAGCAAACCATGTGGATACTTGACCTGAATCCTGAACAAAGAAGACGCTTCTGACAGGGGAAAGAGAACTCCCAACTAAAAGGTCAGTTTTACAGACTTATTTGTTTCTTTTGGGCTTGTATTCAGTAATTTCTTATATTATTCATTTTAAGTATATTCATACATGTAACAAATGAAATGGAAAAGCTTTGTATTCATACTGATTAAGAATATTTCAATTCCATGCTAGTGATTCTGGCGCCAGTTTGTTTCCCTTCCTTCCCGCTGTCTGACCGTTCTGTTCACAGTAGGTCAGTCTGGGGGTCAAACGCCCACACCTTCACCGGGGCAAGACGCCTAGGGTGGGCTTTTTGCCCCGTTCATTGGGCCTTTTGCCCCATACTTGCTTTTATCGTAAATTAGGTAAATTAGGTAGGTAGGTAAGTGATGACTGGTGAGTGTGTGTGTATGTGTGTGTCTGTGTGTGTGTGTCTGTGTGTGTGTGTGTGTGTGTGTTGATCCTAGCAGGAAAACGTTCTTCTACAGTAGATGAAATAGATACATCAGCAACATCCCCATAGCATTTGGCAACAGTTTGTTGGGTCAAAGTTGTGGGGTGTAGGGAAATAGTACCCCACAAATTGTCGCTACCGCACAACCCCGGCAAAAGCTATGACACACTACCTCACAACCCCAGGTAACCGAACACACACACACACACACACACACACACACACACACACACACACACACACACACACACACACACACACACACACACACACACACACACACACACACACACACACACACACACACACACACACACACACACACACACACACACACACACACACACACACACACACACACACACACACACACACACACACACACACACACACACACACGCGCGCGCGCGCGCGCGCGCAGATCAGCTTGCTCTCGTTCTCTGCCAGGCAGGGGATAATGAGATGACGTCATTTATGCGCACGCTTTCTGTGAACAGAAGTAAATTATGGCGTCGGGGCGTCATTGTTGAAACAATGTCAACGATGATTCAAAAGATATGTTTGTGTCTTTTTTTATTTTGTTACTTGTATGGCATATCAATTTATTTTCATCATTGTTGTCAGGAAGCAAAACACTGAAAAGAGAAGGGAAACATTTTGGAATGTAGGCATGTGCTGTTCAATATTCAAGCAGGCTGGGAAACTAAATCCAGTTGTCTACTCTTCTTGAGTTTTTCGTCTATTTGCTTGCCGCGTGCACCTCTTTCTCTTCTGGATGATCTTAGTAGCTAGGCAACGTGCTCCTCTGAGAATCACGGTTACTTACATAATTACTGCTTTATTAGCCAGCTTTACCATGCATTCAAAAGGTGCAGACTATGAACCTAATCTACACCGCCCGTTTCCCGCCAACTCTATAGTAGATTTGTATTTTTACGTGTGTTTACACTATCACACAAGTAGTTTTGTGTTCGTATTTGGTTGGGGTTGTTTGGGATGTTACTGAGAAGTATTTGGGGATGTTTTGGATTTATTTGATTAATTGTGGGATGTTACTAAATACACTCGGTAGCTTAGATTTATATGTACCGTGTATATATCTAATTCAGCCAACACAGCGACATATACATTCTGAGGTGATAGCCCAGAAGAGGCAAGTAACTGCTGAAGAAGAAGAAGAAGAAGAAGAAGAAGAAGAAGAAGACGAAGAAGAAGAAGACGAACGAGAAGAAATAATTAAGTTAGTGATGTTGCTTACAGCCCAGCCAGCCGGAAAGGGCCATTGTAGCCATATCAGGGCTGTTACCACACTGAAGTCATCCAAAGACAAATCGACAGCAGCAGCAGCAGCAGAAGAAGAAGAAGAAGAGACAGGGGCAGAGAGAGCATATCGTTCACTCGAACAGAGAGTTGAGGCTGAAAATGAACCAGTGTGAAGGTAATATGATAGTGTGAGACGTTAGAGAAAGTTTTTCATACACGTTCACAAATATACTAGACAGAGCATAGAGCTGGGCAGAATATGCTGCAACATTCTGTCAGTGAACAGGCATTAGAATTCACAAATGTATTTATTTTGACTACAAAATTTAAAAGATGTTCCAAAGAATTATGATTTTTAACTAAGACCTTCCCTATCTACACTAATGAAAACAAAAACACAAAAAAGAAGCCGCGTTTTCCTAGAATCACTATGGCCAGGCCCAAAGGCTGAGAGCCCTAGCAACACCCTCCCGGAATCAGAAGATGCCAGGGATTTGAGAGAGCCTGAATGTCCCACTATATAAGAATAATATAGCTTGTTTCCCTGAAGACGGAGTATGGCTGCTTAATGGCGGGAAAAAAACGGTCATACACACAAAACTCCACTGCCTCTGTTGAGCAGATGGGATTAATACCTGCCTGTCTATACAGGGAATGTCCACAGGAGTATCAGCCTGCGTACACAGAAGAAGAAGATATAGCTTGTGACTGGATTTATGTTGAATAACCCTACTGATCGATGGAATAACATGTTTTGATGCTTCTGACTTTTGGAGCTGGAGGAGGAGAAATGCTGGACCTATCCACCCTGGGACACGTTGATGGTGTTTACATGTGTTATGTTATATATATATATATATATATAATCAGAGTTAAAAAGCCACTCAGAATGCCAACAGTGCTCAACCACGTAGGGAGCGACATACCAGTCTAAAATAGGATTTTAAAATGAAGAGGTTAAAACCTACAAGCTTGTTTCAAGCTAGAAACGCTCTCCTCAGGGTATAATATATATGAGCTATGCTATATAGTACACGCGCACGGGCCCGCGTGCGTGTGTGTGTATTGGTAAAACATTAGAAATACTTGATCCTCTGTCAGTATGACGTTTCCTAGAATGTGCAACATACCAAGGCCTACGTGGTTTTTTTTTTTTTTTAATACGTAATGTTACTT
The DNA here is from genome assembly GCA_018398815.1 of Conus ventricosus. Lineage (NCBI taxonomy): Eukaryota > Metazoa > Mollusca > Gastropoda > Neogastropoda > Conidae > Conus > Conus ventricosus. The sequence goes on from JAFLJL010000909.1 coordinate 39,647, forward strand.
TGCATCATTTTGATTATGACGTACATTGCTCACACTTGGCAGTACGCGCCCCGCAAAAGACAAAGCAGACGGAACTCGGTGGCACCAAATCGTGGGCAGGAAGGAATTTCTTACCAACGCGACTATTATCTCTCTGTAGCAAGCACGCGTGACGTCACATCCATAGCATGTGGCGCGCAAGCTTTGTAAGTATGGGTGGCCCCACACCCACGGCGTACGGCGTGCAAGGTTTATTCTTTGGTAGTATGGGTGTTCTCACACCCACGACGTACTGGGACATTAATTGTTTAATTATTTCTTTGTTTATGTATAAAACGAAATAATTTTCAGTTGATATGTAGTATAATATATTAGGGACAAAGTCATGAAATTAAGTGGAAGTGGCTTCAAAATTACTAGAGTTACAGAGCAAAAAACACGTGTCTGGGTGATTTCACACCCACGGAGTACGGGAAAGGTTATCGGCATTTCTTATTTCGGCAGCGTAGGTGAAGGTTTTTTTTTTCTCGATGGCCTCTTTGCCGGCTAAATTGAGCAGAATGTATGCACGCGTGCGATCATTCTTGTCCCCATATGCAGCTTCAATGAAGATGTCAAATTCTGTTTCAAATGCTCTCCAGTTGTCAGCAACATTGCCTTCAAACGAAAGCGGTTGTGGTTTGCGCAAGCCTTCCATGTCTTTGGGTGCAGTGTATCTACCACTAAACCACAGCAAAGTTGATGTTACTGTCGGAGTACAGAAAGTCACTTTAAGCAATTTGGCATTCCACTCTGCTCAGTCTTTATTATCAATGTCAAAACTTCACCTACTTCATTCAACTTGCACTGTTCCCATTTCTAGGGTTGCAGGTTTGGATCCCACTTCTGACACCATGAAGACTTCCGTACATGCATAACACAGAAACTATTTCAGCTTGAATGATGTGGTGGTTTTATTGACTCATTACGTTCGTTCCTCGTCGAGGCGGAAGTGACCTTCACACTTGCATGCCTTTTTACCGAAGTCCCTAGAAATCTTATTTATCTACACTCACTGTATACAGATTTTCGTGCAGCACTTATATCTAATCTTCTTCATTTACCAATGTCCACTCTTCTTCAGGCACATCAGTATCAAAGAACCCTTCCACTTTCAAAATTTATATTTCTGTCAATTCGAAGGAGACAGAGCCTGGTAACATCATTAGTTTTGCGAATTTGCCCGTGGTTGATAGAGACTTGTCGGGAAGAATCAGCTTAATTCCCCGTCTATGCATAGAGTTGATCTTTTTATGTGATTTTCACCGGCACCACTCCAGACAGTGGATGCATAGTTGATGTGAGAAAGGCAATGGGCTTCAAAAAAATTTCCGGATATTGGTTCAACATAATAACTGAGCTTATTGAGTAAAACCAAATTGCGAGCCAAACTGTTTGCAAACTGATTTATATGTGATTGCCATTTAAAGTTGTCATCAATGATCACGCCTAAGACACGGTGTTCGGTAACCTGCTCGATCAAGGTTTCACTCATTTTTAGGCTCACATAAATGCTGTCGTTGATGTTTCTGTCTCGATGTAGGCCCATACATTTTGTTTTGTGCGGATTAAGGACATTCGGTTTGGGTTGCACCATTCTAAGAAATCAGTGATACTTTGTTGTAACGATATTTGTTATAGACATATGTTTTGTATCACATACAGTGAAGAGAACTATCGTCAGCGAACAGATCACAGCTGACATCATTGTGAGATATGTGCATCGGTAGGTCATTATATAAAATACAGAAGAGAAGAGGTCCAAGGACAGAGCCTTGTGGAACGCCACAGCGTCACTATTCCTTCAGAGGAATAAGTACCGTTTACGTAAACCGCTGGGTCTGCTTTCAAGATATGACTGAAGAAGGTGACAAACTGCGGATTTTGAACATATGCAGTCATTTTTTTTAATAATATGCTGTGGTCTACAAGATCAAACGCTTTTCTTAAAATCGAGGAAAACAGTTCGAGTGAGTGTTCTTTCGATTGATGGTGATAGCCATGTATGACAGAGGCGTGTTAAGCCGTGTGGCATGAGTGATTTCGACGAAAGCCTGACTGAAATGTGGTGGAACAGTTTGTGATGTTCCATGTGTTAGTTAGGTGTTTGTGAACATGCATCTCTAGAGGTTTCGATACAACAGATAAAGAGATATTGGTCTAAAAATGTTTAAATCAGTGAGATCTCTTGATTTGGGTATGGAATCACTTTTGCTGCCTTTAGACCACATGGGAAGACATTCTGATCAATTCACAAATTATAACATACGTAAGGGTCTCAACAATGTAAGGTAGTAGCAAGCTTGAGTATAGAAAAAAGCAAGGTATAAGTATTTTTAAGTTTTGAAATTAAGAACCAACTTCATTAATAGCTAGCAAGGGAGATGATAAATGAATCTCTAGTATTTAATCGATTTTATGAGGAAAACGATTGAGAACAGCTGGAGTTTCATATCGATTAAAGAATGTGACACTGGCAGCTGTTTGTATGATTCAGCTAACCTGAAGGAAAAGATGTTGAAAGTGTTGAGAGCAGAGAAGAGAGTGAAGGAGAGAGAGAGAGAGAGAGAGAGAGAGAGAGAGAGAGAAGAGAGAGAGAGAGAGAGAGAGAGAAGGAGAGAGAGAGAAGAGAGAGGAGAGAGAGAGAGAGAGGAGAGAGAAGAGAGAGAGAGAGAGAGAGAGAGAGAGAGAGAGAGAGAGAGAGAGAGAGAGAGAGAGAGAGAGAGAGAGAGAGAGAGAGAAAGAGAGAGAGAGAGAAAGACTGACAGGCAGACAATACGACAGACAGATAGACAAATAGGCAGAGAAGTCAAGCAGCAGCAGAATAAAGACATAGAGATGAGTTTAAAAAATAAAATAAAAAAACATTTGAGGAAATTGGATACACGATTACGATCCAAAAATACCACAGAAGGTTAGCTATAACTTAGCATTAGATATTTATGATAATGTGTTTTAAACGTAGATAAGCTATTTTTATTTCTTATGTCACAAGGAATTGCATTCCAAAGTTTACCACCCGAATATGCTAAGGAAGACACGAATAGTATCAATTCTGGGCCGGGGAATGGATATCAAATGTTTATTACGAAAGGTGTTTACAAGGAATTTGGTACGTAGATAAGAAGGTGCGAGATTGTTCATTATTTTGTACATGAACACACCCTTATTGAAACGACATTTCTGACTGAATGGGAGAATCTCAAGTTCTTTATAGTCTGCAACTTGAAGAGATGATTTAAGGAGTACGATTTTTAGTGAACGTCTATACAAACGCTCCAGTGGTTTCAAGCAATTGTGACTGGCCATATCTTTTTAGGGCAGTTACTTTATTTCGTTGTTTCTTAAAACTGTCACTTTTCCCTGTAGACTGTAATAAATTATCTCGAAGTTTAATGGCTGCATTGATTTCTTCGGTTAACCACTGTGGTTTGCCATCAGCTCTAATGCGTTTAAGTCTAATAGGGACATGTTTATCAATCACAGATAGAAAAATACGATACCAAGTTTCAAGGGCCTCGTCGGGTCGGTATATTGATAAACCTCTGAAAAATTTGCAGAGCACAGGTCAGATAGAAGGACATCAATATTTAATGTTTTATAAAAACGAGAAGATATGTATTGGTGGCTACATCTGGAAATTTTCGTTCCTTTTTTGGACCATGTTAAACAAACAGGAAATGGTCACTAAGACCAAACACCGGTACAGAAATTTCAATAATATTAGACGGGTCATTTACATTATATATGGTCAATAAGTGTTTCCGACTGTGATGTTATTCTGGTTGGTGTGTTAATCAATTGTTTTAAATTCTGCAGTTCAAAGTTTTTTTCCATTGTTATGCGGTTTAAGTAAAATCAATATAAAATCTCCAAGTAGTATTACCTCTGTTGCATAAGCGTATACATCCTCCATCATGAGATCGAAGCGATCAAACCACTCAACACGTTCTTCTGGATTTCTATATAGAAAACCTACTAAGACTGGTTTTGACCCTTTCAAACAAATATCTATCCAAATGCACTCAATGTAGTATTTATCAAACAAGTTTATTTGTTTATAATTTACCGAGTTGTGCACAAATGCTACCAGTCCAGTGTCTAGTTTAGCCATGGCATCTCTCCTAATCAGACTATAGCCTGGAATCGATACTATATAGATTGTCAGTTATAACCTCTGTTAGTCTTGATTCAGAGAAACCAAAGCAATGGAAGTGATCATTTGAATTTGATAAAATAGAGGGTATGTCTGACATTTATTTAATAAGTGACATACATTTAGGTGACCTACTTTTAATCCAAATTTACTTAACCATTTCTCATTGCATTGATTGCTTGTCATAATGATCAATGACAGATAAGTGTAGGAGACAAATGATCGACACTTAAACAACACACACACAGTTTATACCAAATACTAAGATTCTAAATATGAAGGTGCTGAAAAACAAGGACAAACACGACCTCAAAGAGAAGAAAGAAATACAAGTGTTACCTGATAAAGTCAGGCCGGCAAAAACAACAAATGTAGAAAATGTCAACAATTTGAAGAGGAAAGAAACCACACACACACACACACACACACACACAACACACACACACACACACACACACACACACACACACACACACACACACACACACACACACACACACACACACACACACACACACACACACACACACACACAAAACTCTCATAGAGCGCAAGCACTTTTATCGTTTTGCGCCATAATACACACACACACATACACACACACACACACACACACACACACACACACACACACCACACACACACACACACACACACACACACACACACACACACACACACAGACACACACACACACACACACACACACACAACACACACACACACACACACACACACACACACACACACACACACACACACACACACACGCACACACACACACACACTGAAATAGTCATAATACTAACAATCAATATATTCTCCTATTATCATTTAACCCCGTAATCCTCCCATGAACTTTTCCTTTCCTCCTCCAAACATCCACTTCTACTTCACACCAGATCAGACACATGTTTTACAGTTTGGCACCGACAGCATCATTGGACAGGCACCAGAGAGTAGTATCGAAAACAATCATGTAATAAAGGCGCAAAACTGACAATTTAGATACGATTTCCTTTTTAACCATACATGATGCCAATTAACAAGTTGGCAAAGTCCAATTTTGTTAAGGTTTTATTGTTGAAATGGAGGTTGGTATGGGCTGAATGACGCTGATTTGTCAGCAGTTGAGACGCTATGTATAATAAATGTTCTGCATAAGGGTGGATCAGGTTAGAGGTGTTTGTTCCGTCGGTTTTCGAATGGCAATCATGGGGGTATTTATGTCCCGTTGGTTGGCGCTCAGGAAGTGAAAGTCAGGGGGATGACTTTCCTGAAAATGATGGGGTGGGTTAGGAGCAATGATTTGTTCAGGAGGGTGGTTATGTTGGAGTTGATAGCGAGAATTTGGAGTGATGTGTTCAGGGGGTGGCTATGGTGTAATAAATGGTGAGGGTTAGGGGGAGTTATCTGTTAGGGTGATGGTAATGTTGAAAATGATGAGATGGGTTTGGAGGAGCGATGTGTTCGGGGGGTGGCTATGTTGTAAGGGATTCAGAGGGTTAAGTGGGATGAGGAACGGGGTTTCTCACTGGAAGACATTGGAGGAGAGGGGGGAAATGACTACAGGACGCCAGGGGAGGGGGATAGGGGGGCAGACGTAGTGGGAGTAGTAGACGAAATGGGATAGACGAAATGGGGAGTAGACCAAATGGGAAGTCACCGTTTGAAACATGTGAATATCAAATAAAATTGAGAACAGAAATGTCTGTGTACATTACTGTAATCGGGGAAAAATGCATATAAACTGATATGGTTGGAAATATTCCTATGGGGGTGCAAAAAAATGAATCACCGGTCGTGGCCATCACGCGTGCGAACGGCTTTGTTTCATTCTTAGTGTACTATTTTGATGTCTTTTTGTAAAATCAAGTTTCAGTCCATTTGGAGCGGCTTTCAGCATAATGCAGCAAACTGAATGTGACTAAACAACCTTTTCACAGCTGGTGAGTTTACATACATTATTTTTAATCCAGTTTTATTTCCATTTTAACTTTTAATGATTAATTAAAAATCGGTTTTTAGATATTAGAAATATTCACGTTGTTGTTCTTAAGATAAAGACTGCATTCAGCCAAAAATCCAAAGCGATTTTTTTTGTATATTACTGCCATGTCTGTTTGATCACAAATGCCACAGTTCTTATTTTACAAGAACAATATCAATATAAGCTGTATCAACATGAATTTTAATTGTATTGACGATAAATGCTCAAATAATAAAACAAAAAATAAAAATCAGTTCTGTGAACTTGCTAAGTTGGTTGTCATTATAGCGGAATCAAAACTGATCAGTACAAATTGTTATGGTCATCCATTGGCATCAAAACTCAGGTTTGGTTTTTGTTTTTTTTGTCTTTGTTGCAGTTCCGAATCTGTAACCACCACACCACAACAACAATTAAATGAGCAGAAGGACAAGAAGGGGACAGGAGAGAGAGAGAGAGAGAGAGAGGAGAGAGAGAGAGAGAGAGAGAGAGAGAGAGAGAGAGAGAGAGAGAGAGAGAGAGAGAGAGAGAGAGAGAGAGAGAGAGATCAGATGGTTTACTTCATATAAAGGCCATTGCCCCTTATGAAGGGGGGTATGGAGAACATAACAACATCAATATGAGAACTATACAGAACACAAGAAAAACTGGTTGGACTACTCCGTCACGAAGTCATGGCTGATCTAAGCTGAAATGCCTTGAATAAGTAAATTGAGAAGTTTCTTACTATGCTTTCATTCTGAGATGCCATTAGCAGGCTTAACCGAAAGTGACAGGGATCCTTGGAAAATTTTGTCTGTACATATTGCGCTCTTAGACTGGATAATTTACAACAACATAAAACAAAATGAAGTTCGTCCTCTTTTTCATTTTTGCATAATGGACAAGTCAAATCTATCCCAGTATATTTACTGTAACGATACCGGTGTTCTGCTATGTCTGAAATTCCCAGTCTAAATTTGGTCATTGTCAACTTCAAGTGTTTAGCTAAATCCATTCGTAGATAACGTTTGACATCGTGTACCGAACAAAATGTCCGATACATGGTAAATCTAACACTATTTTTGACATGAAAGTCCCATTCCCTGCCACCTGCAAAGCAATCAATCTGTCTTTAAATTCACACAGAAATGACTTATCATTTTGCACTCCTTGGTTTATTTCCAAACATAGCCATTGTCACGGTCAAAATTCAACACAACCGAGTGTGGTCAGTCGTCGGCCACTCCAACTGGACATAAGTCCAAACTCAACATTCTAGGCGTCAGAAAGACGGGGCCATAGGTCGGGTCCGGCCAATTAAGCATAGGGGAGAGGCTCCACAGAGACGTTCTGTCCCGCCAGACGACTAAGCGGCTTTGACCGACGCCTCGATGTCTGCCCAACGGACCTCAGTGCCTGGGCCAGCCTTATCCGGCCAATTTGTGGAACCAACGTCATTGTTAGTCGGACGTCGCGTAAGCAGGAAAGGAAGGGAGAAGGTAGAGTGTGGTGGGGGTTAAAATGAAC
>JAFLJL010000911.1:0-47720 GCA_018398815.1 Conus ventricosus
GGGTAAAAGGACCCGGGGGAAATTTTTTGGGCGGGTCCTGAACAGAGAATTAGACTACAGCAGTCATAACACCTCAAGTAGCATCCATGGTGAACACGTATTTCATGCTGCAGAGCCCACCGGCCCATAAAAAACAAACAGAGTAATTTTATTCAAACTGGCACAGCCTTTTAAACTTGAATAAAGTCAGACAAATACATAGACAACAATCTAACGGTGGGGGAAAAAAAACAAGCGCAGGCCAACAACTAACCATCTTCATAGCAACGAACCTGGCAAAGACTTGGACCTAAGGAGGAGTGGGGGGGGGGGGGGGGGGGGGGGGGACGGGGGGGGGGGGGAGGGGGGGGGAGGAGTCCGAACATGGAGAAACTGGGAACATGAAATTAAGAAAATATATTACAGATATGAAAACCCCTCACTAGCTGCATAAGGGAACCATCGCAATCCCTTTTGAAGGCAGATATTTGTATTGCCTGCTCCGAGGGCCTTTCGTCTGCTGGGTCGGACTCATCAGGGAGACACGGCTGATTGTGTCTGCGCTCCTGGCGTCAAATAGAGACACACCACAGTCCGATTTGGTGGTGTGTCTCGATTGTGTCTGCGCTCCTGGCGTCAAATAGAGACACACCACAGTCCGATTTGGTGGTGTGTCTCTATTTGACGCCAGGAGCGCAGACACAATCAGCGGTGTCTCCCTGATGAGTCCGACCCAGCGGACGAAAGGCCTCGAGCAGGCAATACAAATATATCTGCCTTCAAAAGGGATTGCGATGGTTCCCTTATGCAGCTAGTGAGGGGTTTTCATATCTGAATATATTTTCTTAATTTCATGTTCCCAGTTTCTCCATCTTCGGACTCCTCCCCCCCCCCCCACCTCCCCCCCCCCCCCCCCCCCCCCCCCCCCCCCCACCTCCGCCTCCTTAGGTCCAAATCTTTGCCAGGTCGTTGCTATGAAGACGGTTCGGTTGTTGGCCTGCGCTTGTTTTTCCCCCACCGTTAGATTGTTCGTCTATGTATTTGTCTGACTTTATTCAAGTTTAAAAGGCAGTGCCAGTCTTGAATAAAAGTTACTCTGTGTTAGGTTTTCTTATGGGAGCAAACGTTACCCCACTTGTTTACTGTTTATTGTTTACTGTTCCCTGCCTCATTTCATTTCCAATAGGCCTAACGTAAGAGGTTTGTAACCAGGGGCACTCACTCACACTTGACCAGGGAGATCACTTCAATCATGTGATCGACAAAAATGGCGTCGAACAGAGACGGAGATGCAAGGGAAGACCGTTTCATGTGTCTAAAGTGCCAGATAGTGAAGTTTACAGATCGGTTAAATGTTGCAAACACAGCAGCAGCTAACGTTTCCACAGCAGCTTGCTGTCCTTGTCAGGAAGCGATGGATCTCTCTCAATTTCCGTCTCCAACATGGGAACCTGCTGAATATCTCTCCTGGCACGGGCACAAGATTGGATTCGTGCAGGAGGTGAGTTACTGAGTGCTCAAGCTCTTCAAGTACTATGTTATGGTTAACATGGCTGCGTATGTAAATGTATAGCATGTATTTCATATTTTTGGAAAAAAAACACCTCCAATTCACTCATTCAGAAATTGACTGAGATTGGAGTACAGCTCCGCTGTCTGGGACCCATATACGCAAGTCGAAATTGATAGGATAGAAGGCATCCAACACAGAGCAGCCAGATACATAACGCGAGATCACTGGTCCCGAAACCCAGGCTGTGTCACAGCTATGCTACAGGACATTGGCTTCCCTTCGCTGCAGAAAGAAGACGGCAACACCAGCTCACCTTCTTATTTAAGATCATCGAAGGACATCTTCCTGCCATAGAGGCGGATAAATACCTGACGCCTGTCCAAAACAAAAGACTTATAAGACCCACAAGAGTGAAAAATCAAGAAAGGAAAAACATAGTGGAGTAATACGCAAGGAACCATCAGCGCTGCTTTAACATCCAGCATACTGCAAACACTTGTCTTCAAGAACAGCTTCTTCCCACGAACCATCAGGGAATGGATCAACCAAGACAACAGTGTTGTTTCCGCAGGGACTTTGGAGGAATTCAAGAACCTACTCCAACAGCCAACCAAGAAAAGTAAACAAACACCTGCCAGCCCCCCCCCCCCTTTCCCCCACCTCCCCCTCCCTCTTCCTCCCCCCACCCCTACCCACTCCCTTCCTCACGACTGCTGCAGAGGCTTGGCATCATGTCAGTGCACGCTGAACGTGCGCTGACTGGTCAGACCATCAAACGTAGAAAATTTTTTTGTTGTTGTTCTCCCCAAGTTCATCCGTCGATGTTATGCCACAGTGTGGCCCTATCGTCTATTCTATGCATCAAGATCAAGATCAAGACTGACATTACAAAGTGACAGTGACACTCAACTCGCTCATCACAATCACTGTCACAGATCAATCGACAAGACAGATACGCACACACACGCATGTAGGCACATTATATGCACACACACACACACACACACACACAAAACACACACACACACACACACACTGAGATGGATGGAGGTGGTGATTAGAAGGTCCATTGCAAATGAAAATGCTCCTGGAGAGAAAGGCAACTAAACTAGATTCTTAAACTAAAGTTTAAAGCATTAAATCAAGACTCGCATAATTTAAGGAATTAAAGATAAAGGGGAGCTTTAGACAAATATTCTGATAAGATTGGATGTCAGACCGGAGCAAGATATATTTACTCAGGCCATTGTCTAGAATCATAAAACCAAAAAGGTGTCCTGAGGAATAGTTTGTATAATAACACACTCACCACTGGAATTCATCACTATCATATTACTGGCTTTAGAGATACCATTTGCACAAAATTCTGCACAAAGATTTAGAATTAGGTTTAAAAGATATTACGACTAAGAATGAAGGACACACTGGCATACAATGATGAATACAAGTACAAAAAGCAAGAGGGCATGTATATAATGATGGCTTTATCAGTCTTCAATACTAGTTTTTACGGGAAAAAAGTTTTGGGTCCACAGCCGAACTAACCTAGTCATTAATCATAATATCACTCATAAAGTTACTTCTTGGCCACTTCCCTTGCTGAGAAAGCAGGGTACGGCATTGATTAATTAAGGGTTGTCTATCTTGAGTAAGCCACCATTTGTGTTAGCCATGCGGTAAATGCCATGACTTACTGACCAGACAAGAGCAGTTTATTCAAACATATATCTGCTGGAGAGAAGTAGGAATAGTGCACAAGTGCAGTCGATATGGCAGCATTATCATTGTGACAAAAACATAATTAATTCTTCTTCCATTGCTCTAGATCATGTTAAAATTGCCCCTGTGACCAAAGTAGAGAGTAGAAAGTAGAACTTTTCTGTTTGTTAAAATTATATGCGATGGAAGTGTCCTGGATTTTCAGGCATAACCTTGCAAAATCTCACATGATTTGATCACTCATTTCATTATCTTGCTTTCCCACATCCTTGCTTCAAATATCATTTTTGCACTTTAAAAACAAAGTTGTAATTCTTCGATTATTTAAATCTTTAGTGAGAGCAGTCCACTCCTAGAATATGAAATGTGGTGGGGTCCCCATGCTTTAAAAAACAAACAAATTTTGATTGAAAACATGCAGAGATGATTCACCAGGTGAATTAAAGGAATTTAGTCATAAGTAATCTGGCCCATGAGAGAGATTGAGCAGTCTACAACTTCTAGTTCTGGAGTATTGCAGATTGAGGGTGATATGAATCAAGACCTATAGAATTCTGTATGGTCATCATTATGGAAGCATCACACACACACACACACACACACACACACACACACACACACACACACACACACACACACACACACACCCCAGTATACATTACATGGGTCACCCACTAAAATGAGCAAAACCATTCATGAAATCTTATCTTTTTTCACACTGTTTTACTAACATGATGTGTGGAACAAATCTGCCTGAAAAAAGGATATATTTTTTATCCTGCCACTGCAGAAATGCTTAACATTTAAATAATAACTCATTGTACACATGCTGGAAGAATTATAGCTTCCGGTTCCTGGTGCATTTCTTTAGAAGAAGCTAGCCATGACATAAGCAACTGCGTGCTCATAAAACTCTTTAAGGAAAAAGTCAGCAGTATAACATATGGCAAAAGGCTAGATATAAGTTATAGTATAATCCACTCATTGATTTGAATGGTATGATATGAAATATCAGTCTTATTTTGTATATATCAGATAATTGTCACAACAGCATAAAATTTCACAGAGTTGCAATATTTCGGTTTATAATAAAGTATTAAAACCCTTTTCAAGCACCAACACTGGCCAATGGACAAACACAACGTTCAGCATACAATTTCACTTCATGAAATTACCATGTTATATTATGCATCATCATGTCTTAAATGCCAAGTGACTGCCAAGTCAGAAAACTTTGGTCTACAGCCTAGAGGGCGCAGGTTGTGTATTTGGGCCACCTGCTGGCAAAATGAAGTTGAATTGTGTGAGACCAAGCTTGACGATGTGCTAAGTATGATAGACTTTGCAATAAGTGTTTCCATGTCCTGCAGCTGTGTGCGCAGTGTTTTCCTGCTTCTTTGTCTTTTTTGTGCTTTATAAAAATTAGTATTGTCACCAAGTGATGAGCAGGTGTTTTTGCCAGGAGGTGAGTAAAATCTTTGTCTTCCTGCCCTTCAGCAGTAAGAGAAAAGAATAAAATCCTACCCAGCAAAGTGATTTTTCATAACAGATAGTGTGCTAGTGATAGAATTAAGTATAGCTACTTATGTTTACCAGTCTAATTTATGAATACTAAAATAATCACTACAGGTCTCTATTAGTACAGGTAAAAAATGCTCTCCTTTTCATAATTGGAATATAAACTTTGCTTTTGTAGGTTTTTTTCTTTTAGAATCCATAATTCACATTTTCTTGAGTCTTTCCTTGAGACTTATGGTTTTCTTTTGATTGGGAAAAAAATCCAACAACAAAAAAAGGGAGAGAGGTAAGTTGGAGTGCACATCATCTACCTTCTAACATGAACGGTTTGCCTTTCAGAGTGTACTGGATAGGTGGACGCCATCAGTGGACCAGTCGGCAGTGTTGTACACCCAGGATGATAGTGGAACTGTCTTGGAACTGGCCATCATTGCAGACAGCATTTGTGTCCAAAGACAGCTGCTGTTGAAACCACTTCAGAAAGCTATTGAGGACTACAGTAAGTTTATATTTTAAATTATGTTTTTAAATTCCTTTACAGTGAATTAGTGGGAATCCCGGAGACTGCCATGTTGTGACCATTTCATTCCCACCAGGGAATCCCAGCCTAATTTCAGATTGGTGCGTTTGTGTGTGTCTTGCATAGGGGCGCGCACACATACACGCACACACACACACACACGCACGCACACACGCATGCACGCACGCACGCACGCACGCACACGCAGATGCACCACACACACACACACACACACACACACACACACACACACACACACACACACACACACACACATTGCACTCACAAACACAGTCGCGCACTCAAACACTCTTACACTCACACTCGCTTATACATGTACACACACACACACGCACACACACAAGCATGTGCACACAAGCACACACACACTCACACACACACACACACACACACACACACACACACACACACCACACACACACACACACACACACACACACTTATACACACACACACACACACACACACACACACACACACACACATACACATTGCACTCAGATGCGCACTGAGACACTCTTACACTCGTACACTCACACTCGCATAATATATACTGTTCAAAAAAAGTTAAGGCTGTTGATGGATATGATGATGTGTTGCCTGTTACAGAAGGTCAGTAAGTTTGTTTGTTTTTTCCTTCGTGTATGTGCTTAAAAGTTTCGTTATAATAACCTTCCTCTGTAGAGGGATTTTGAGATTTTCCCCTTATTCCAAAATTTTATAATGTTTACCCTTTTCAGCTATTTCATTGGTCAATGTTTTGGGTCAAGGCAATTGAACAGCCGTGTGATAAGCGGGATGAGGAACCAGTGGATCTTTCGTTTTTTGAATTTGTTATCCTTGCTACATAATGGCGATCGTTGTTTCTTTGATAATCAAATAACTACCCGGGTGTGAGGATCTGCTTGTCTTTTTGGTCTTACTGTCGAAGCACGTGGGGTTTTTGTTTTTGTCACGTGATAGATGTTCATGATGGCCGCTAACGGATTAGGCCTATACGACTGTGGAAAGGGCCTGTATACTTTTTCTTTATGTATTCTTTTTGCACTGTGTATAGCAGAATATGCTTTTTAAAGCCAGTTGATGTGGAGTGGGGCAATGGGCCTACAGATGAAACCTTTTTTTAGTTGTAAATTCTACGTATGTTGTGTGCCTGTCTTGTTTTGTTGTCGTTTGTGTGTGCTGATACAGCAAACTTACATTGTGTGCATGTGGATGAGAGTGTGAACATTGAAATTAAGTCAGGTTGGATTTTTCAAATTGTCCTTATGATACTAGTTTTCCAGAAGACAGGGTTATCTTTAATTCGGTGGATTTCTGGATTGAGTGAGGTACTGTTGTTCTTTTTTTTATAGTATGTGGAGACAGAAACAGAAAATGTGCTTAGGCCTAATTCATTTGATTTTACTATATGTTGTGGGAATAAGATATGTTTTGTACTCTGTTTATACCACTCCTTCTTCTCTTTCAAACTTACCAAATGGCGGGTGATAACTCCTTTAAAATATGCTCATTTAACTGTAACGGCTTAAACAACTCCAATAAGAGGAAGGATGTATTTGACTTTCTTAGGAAAAGAGAAGCCAACATATATTGTCTTCAAGAGACACATTTGAAAACAGAATCAGAAAACTTCATAAGAGCAAGTTGGGTTATAATGTCTGGCTTTGTGGTTCTGAGACAAATAAAAATGGGGTTGCCATTCTTTTTAGCAATAATTTTGAATATAAATTGTTAGATGTCATTAGAGATCCTCATGGTTGTTATATTGTAATGAAGCTGGAAATTCTAAATAAAAAACTTACCTTTGTCAACCTATATGGGCCAAGTAATAACGATACACCTGAATTTTTTGATGGTGTGTGCGAACAAATTGAGCGCATTGCCAATGAACATGTGATTATCACTGGTGACTGGAATTGTGCCCTGGACATGAAAATAGATGTCAGAAATTATGCAAGTGTGAATAATCGTCCTAGGACCAGAAAAAGAATTATTAACATGATGGTAAAATTCAATCTTTTTGATGTTTTTAGGGAAATGTATCCTGAAAAAGATCATATACTTGGCGTAAATTTAATTCATTTAAACAAGGAAGACTTGATTATTTTCTAATTACTGAAGAATTATTGGTCGAAACAAATAACATTTTTACTAACCCGGGATACAGATCAGATCATTCTTTAGTCACTATACTTTTAAAAAAAGAGCAGCTTAAACGTGATAGGCCTTTCTGGAAATTTAATAATAGTTTGCTTAAAGATTAAAATATATTTCAGAAATAAAAAGAATCATCAATGAGGTGAAAAAACAGTATGCACTATTACCTTACAATTTAGACAACATTGAGAATATTCCTAACGAAAATATCTCCTTTGAGATCAATGATCAACTTTTTTTTGAAACCCTGTTATTAGAAATTTAGGGGGGAAACAATATCTTATAGCACTTACAAAAAAAGAAAGGAAACCCAGCAAGAACTCAACCTTGAAAAAAGAATAAGTAATCTTGAACGTGATTTGCATGAGGAAGATATTCCAGTTTTAGAAAACTTAAAAACACAGTTACAGGAAATTAGGGATCACAGGATTCAAGGTATGGCAATGCGTTCGAGGGTTCGCTGGATCCATCAGGGTGAAAAGGTTAGTAAATATTTCTGTAATCTTGAAAACCGTAACTACCTAGACAAGTCTATACCCTTTCTCGAAAAGGAAAATGGAACAATAATTTCAGATCAAAAAAATGTTCTTAATAAAACAAAATGCTTCTATGAAAATTTATATTGCTTTAGAGAGGTAAACGATGTTAACATTACTGATGAACTCCCTGATGCACCAGTTCTATCTAATGAGGAGAGTGAATCTATCGAAGGCTTAATAACATTTCAGGAAGCTGCTTGTGCTTTGAAAAATATGAAAAATTTTAAAAGTCCAGGACCTGATGGCTTTACTGTTGAATTTTTTAAGTTTTTCTTTATTGATATTGGCTCTTTCCTTGTGCGTTCTATCAACGAGAGTTTTGACAAAGGTCAAATGTCAGTAACCCAGCGGCAAGGAACTATAATATGTATCCCTAAAGAAGGGAAACCTAAACGATTTATTAAAAACTGGCGCCCTATTTCCCTTTTGAATACCACATACAAAATCGCTTCAGCTTGTATTGCTAGCCGTCTCAAGAGAGTTTTACCAAGTGTTATTCATGAAAGCCAAAAAGGTTTTCTAAAGGGCCGTTTCATTGGCGAAAATATCAGGTTACTCTACGATACATTGTTGTACACTGAAAATAAAAATATTCCAGGCATGTTATTATTAGTAGATTTTGAAAAGGCGTTTGACAGTGTGTCTTGGTCCTTTCTACTAAAATGCTTACATTTTTTTAAATTTGGCCCAGACATTATTAAATGGATAATGACTTTTTATAACCAAATTTCTACCTGTATCTCGGTCAATGGCCAATACACTCCTTGGTTTTCAATAGAAAGAGGAGTCAGACAGGGGGATCCTGCCTCACCTTATTTATATTTAATCTGTGCGGAAATATTGTCTCTCATGATCCGCCGTAATGTGAACATTAAAGGAATTAAAATTAAAAATAAAGTAAACTTACTATCCCAATTTGCTGATGACACAACATTGTGCCTTGATGGATCAGAAAAGTCATTTATTGAAGCAGTACATACCCTTACAAGATTTGCACATATCTCTGGTCTAAAAATAAATTTTGACAAAACCCAAGTTGTTTGGATAGGTAGCAGAAAAAATTCTGGCATGCAATATATGCGTGATAAGAATTTTGTTTGGGACCCAGGCACTTTTAAGGTTTTAGGCATTACATTTTCCACCAACACTGACACTATTGTACAACTAAACTACGAGGACAAACTTTTTTCAATCAGACGCGTCTTAGCGTCTTGGAAAAAAAGACAGATTACTCCGTATGGAAAAATAACTGTTATTAAAACCTTAGTGTTTTCAAAAATTATCTATTTATTAATTAATTTGCCTGACCCACCAGACTATTTTTTGAAATCTTTAGAAAAAGAACTGTACATGTTTTTGGGAATGGCAAACAAGGCAAAATCAAAAGGTCTGTGGTTGAAAAACAGTACTTTGAAGGTGGATTGAAGATGCTGAATGTTGGAAACTTTTTGTCTTCTATGAAGATATCTTGGTTAAGGAGGCTGAACTCTGATTCTGAGTGGAAGGATTTTACCCTTAATATGTTTCCTAGGTTAGGACATTTAAAACATTTTGGAGCCGAATATGCTAATATTATTATTGAAAATGTTGGAAACCCATTCTGGAAGGATGTTGTAAAACATTACAAAAAACTATGTACAAAATGTTGTGTATCTTCTGTGTATGAATTCATGTCTGAATGTATTCATTACAACATTAATATTTTACGGGACGAAGGGTAGTTTGGGTGCGAGAATGGTGTGACTATGACATTTTCTATGTAAAAAATATAATTAATGATAATGGTCAGTTTATGACATATAACCAATTTCTGCTTAAGTACCCAGGTATTAGAACCAATTTTATATTGTACGAAGGTATTGTCGATGCAGTCCGAACATATTGTCAAAAGTTAAATGTAGTTCTAACCAACAGATGCAAAACTTTAGACTCGATGACATGGTCCCTTTATTTATAAGGGCAATAAACATGTGCAGACCATTTTAAATGGAAATGATGCTATTCCAACAGCAGTCAAAAAATGGAACAACTTGTTTGAAACTCTGAGCTGGAAGCATCTTTTTTCACATTATTATAAAACTACCAAAGATGTACAGCTCAGATGGTTTCAAACCAGACTATTACATAGACTACTCCCCACTCAGAGATATTTGTTCAGGATTAAAATTACCGATTCCCCTATTTGCAACTTTTGTAATATGGATGAGCAATGCATTTCACACATGTTGTATGATTGTGCTATTGTCAACAGATTTTGGACCGGTTTTGAACATTTGCTTAAGGAAAAATGTCCACATTGTGATTATCTTCAAATTGATAAAGAATTAGTTTTGTTCGGAGTAAAACAAAATATTACAACAGATAAGCCTCCAGATTTTATTCTGCTTCTGGCTAAATTTTATATATACAAGACAAAATTGCAAAATATACACCCAAATGTCCAGTTGTTCATAACATTTCTTAGAAACAGATTGGAACCAGAAAAATATGTATCTTTTTTTAACAACACATATAGAGAATTTGAAGAAAGTTGGCTGCCTTATTCCACACTTTTTTCTTGATCTTTAAAATACGGTTTCTTTTTATTAACAAAACTGGATAGAGCCCTATGGCTGCTGTCAAAGAATTTTATTTTATTACTCTTTTTCAAAATTTTTTGTATTTCTCTGTTATGGTTATTATCAATCATGCAATCTGTTTTCAATATTTATACTATGTTACAGTACTTAGTCTATTCCTATCAATATTATACAAGCTGTGTGTGGCATGCCGTGAAAAAGAAAAAGAAAAGAAAAGAGGAAGTTGTAGAAACCTACCTTGAGCATTCCGAAGAGGTCTCATCATACTCTAACTTGTTTCACTCCACGTAACTTACTACACAAAAACTAAACTATGTATAGATCAACTTCAACCGATACTAGCGATAAGAGTATCATGTATTTATATATATGCTGTATCATTTATGATAATCAACTAACAACTCTCTCCTGTATCCTTTACCTGTGTGTGTGTGTGTGTGTGTGTGTGCGTGTGTGTCCTTTCGCCTCTGTGTTGTAGTCGTGCATTTGTATATGTATTGGTATGTGTATTTGCATTATGTATATGTGTATGTATATGTATGTGTATATATGTGTGTATGTGTATGCAGGTGTGTGTATGTATAGTCATATATACATGTGTATGTATATGTGTACATACGTATGTGTATGTATGGTGTGTGTGTGTGTGTATGTTCATTGTGTGGGTGCATGTTATTTTCTCAAATTTATAGTACCTAGTATCACTGTTTTGTCACTATAATGTTCTGTGTCTGTCAGTTTGTTTGTAACTGAAAATGAAAAACAAACCTCCTTGTAACTACTACTTTTTTTCTCTTTTTTTTTTTCCCCCACTCATTCAAACTGAGTAAAACACAAAGAAAAATTGCCAATTGTAACAATTGTATATTTACTATTCATAATTCATTTACATTTATAACTACACATCCTTACATTCGTACATGTACTGGACATGCTTATGTCAAATCGTTTGTTAAATCCATGTCGAAGGATGGGTGCGTGAAGAAGGGAAGAAAGTGAAGGAACTGTAGAGTGGAGGGATGAGAGAGAGGAATAAAACATATTTAAAAAAAGAAAAAAAAAAGAAAAAAAGTTAAGGACCAACATTTCACTGACTTATAAAAAAGAAAATTGGGAAGTGATCAATCTCCAAGTGTAACATGAATTTATTGAATATGTGAAAAGTGTGTAAAGACAATGACTAGTCCGAGGAATCAACAAACTGGAATCAAGCGCAGTACAAACACCCCCACCCCCAAATTTGAAAGTCACAGGAGGAGTGTTTGTTCAATATGTGTGTCCCCAGTTATTGGCAAGGCATTCAAGGCAGCGTTGTCGCATGGAGTTCACCAGTGTGCGCAGAAAGGCCTGGAGGACAGCAGCCCACTCCTGCTGGAGTGACTCAAACAGCTGACCCAGGTTAGCAGGAGGAGGACGACGCTGCTGCAGTCTCTGGCCCATCTCATCCCAAAGATGTTCGATGGGGTTCAGGTCTGGGCTGTTTGCGGGCCACTGCATTCTGTTGACACCAGCAGCTTGGAGAAACGTGTTTACTGCTCTGGTGCGATGGGGCCGTGCACTGTCGTCTTGAAAGACTGCCTGAGGTCCAAGCTGTTGAAGGGCTGGCAGCACCAGGGTTGCAAAATCTCTGTTTGGTAGCGAACACCATTCAAGTTCCCTGCCACATTGTAGAGAACCGTTCTGTATTGATTTTGATTTTAACGTGGTGACAGCCCTGATGTGGCCCTTTGCGGTCGGCTGGGCTATAAGCAACATTATCTTATCTTACCTAACCGTTCTGTAGCGTGTGCTTATGCCGCCCCAAATCATAACGGATCCCCCACCATAGCGGTTCCTTTCCAGGACAGCTTCTTCTGCAAAACGCTCCCCACGGCGTCTCCAGACCCTGTTCCGTCTATCGGTGGGATCCAGGCAGAACCGCGACTCGTCTGTAAATATCACGTTAGCCCACTGTTCGTGTGTACATCTCACGTGCTGCGTGCACCATACTCGGCGTGCTGCTCTGTGGGCATCAGTCAATCGAGGTCTTATGGCTGGTCGTCGAGCACGGAGGTTAGCGGTGTGTAGGCGGTTTCGTTTGGTCTGATCACTGACAACAGTGTTGGTGGCATCTCAAAGGCGATGTTTGATGTTGTTTGCTCTTGCTGTTCTTTCTTGTGTGGCCTGCCTTTCAATGTATCGGTCCTCTCGTGGTGTTGTTATTCTGGGTCGACCAGAGTGTAGTCGTTCTTGCACTCTTCCTGTGTCTTGAAAGCGTTGTCTGAGTCTGATAACAACAGAGTGTGATACCCCAAGTCTCCGTGCCACTTTCCGGACTGCAACTCCTTGGAGCCATCCTATTGCTCTTCATCGATCCAGCTCGTTCAGTCTTCGACATGGAGGCATGCTGTTGCATTGCATTTTTCGCCAGTACAGTGGTTTTTAAAGACATTTGGTTGAGCATACTTTGTGACTTACAGGCTGATTTAGCTCATGCTTCACATGATTTTTGATTCAGCATATGCTCCTCGGATCCCAAACACATAAGAAATTCACCCCAATTTGTTCTAAAAATGACAAGTCGCGACACGTGTTTTTCAAGGCGTGTGAGAAATGTGTGCCACAAAATTGCAGTTGCCGCATTCACTATCAATCTGTGCGTGTGGTTCAGTTTGTTTGGACCACAAAGGCGGTACAATTGAATTTTTGTGAATTTTAAAAAGTTTTTGTGCATTCTCAATGTTGGTCCTTAACTTTTTTTTAACAGTATACATGTGCACACATGCATGCACGCACGCAAGCATGCGCACACGCACACACGCACACACACACACACACACACACACACACACACACACACAGACACAAACACAAGCACACATACACACGCATTCACTCATACTCACACAAAATAAACTGTCACTCTCAGACACACACTGTCTCACACACACACACATGTATGCACACACGCAAGCTTGCACACACACTCTCTCATACATACTCACAATGGACTTACTCTCAGATCAACACTCACACACACACACACACACACACACACACACACACACACACACACACACACACACACACACACACACACACACACACACACAGATTGACTGTGTGATCTTGGCCATTTGGTATGCAGAACTTGGATCATCTGATCTTCATCTTAGTTTTTCATATCTAGCTCAAGCAGCTTAGTTTGACTTTGACATCTTGTTCACCACTGACATGATGCGGAGAGGATACATACATGTATACATGTGTGAATCAAGTTTGAGGAGACAAAAAATGTGGTGGTGGTGACAAAGGACAAAGGCACATTGAAGCTAAAGTTAAAAGAGTAGTCTGCACACTTCTCCTCAGGTAAGTGATACATTTTGCTGTTTAGGTGAATGCACTGATCTGCAAACACTAATCCACTACTGATGTTCCGTTCCAAGTTTGTCGTCTTCAGATTCAGTCATGCTCAGAAACAGTGTTGCTCACACAGACATGCACATAAGATAAGATAATGTTGCTTATAGCCCAGCCGACCGCAAAGGGCCACATCAGGGCTGTCACCACGTTAAAATCAACTCACCAGACATGCACATGTACACAAACAACATTGATATATCTATATAACATATACTGTAGAAGCATTTAATCATGTCACTAGAGTGAGATGATAACCCATCAAACAGAAAGAGGGAGACCAAAAAGAAAATAATAATGATTGTTATGAAAATAATAATGATAATAATAAGAAGAAGAATATGAATAATAATAATAATAATGGCAATAGTAATAATGATGATAAAGGGAGACTCAGAAATGCACAGAAAATTATTCTTTCATGATTGCCTATTAAAGATCATTCAGTTAGTAGCAGGCAATTTTTGTCAGAGTTAAGGAATATCTGAAAACCAATATCCCCAAAGCAAAAGGAGTGGCATTTTCTGTTTGAAACTGAACACCAGACAAATTTAGAGTCAGCCAAACATGAGGATACCATATCAGGTTTTTTTTTTAAAGGATCATTCGATGAATGTAATCTGAATCTTCAGCAGTTTTGATTTTTAGCAATATTATGCACTAAAACATGCCATATTTTTAGTTATTGACTTTTAAATCCATTCTGTGTATTACTACTTTTAATTGGTGTGGCAATCACTGGAATTTTGATACAATTACTGCTACTAGGTTTCATTGCAAAACAATGCGAAACAGCGATAACGTCAAGGTGTTGATTTATTTGCCATCTGCTTCGTTTGTGTGAAGGCAAGAGTCATGTGACCTCTGTCACTCTGGTGGGATACGAGAAGGGTTACCTGCTGTTCATCGTCAACACAGACACGCTGTGTGTGGCTGAAATCGACAACAGTGTCTGTGTTCCCTGTTCGTGGATCCCCTTGCCCACGCAGGAAGCAGACGCACAGAGAGAGGCACCATCTTGTTTTCAGGTAGCAGCTGATGCCGTGGTGGTCATGCATTTGCAAGCTCAACTGCTGGGTATCCTTTTTTTGTGGTGTGTTGTTTTTGAAAATGACTGTTGCAGACTGTTTGATTGAATGACTGTTGCAGACTGTTTGATTGATAGATCCATTTTTTTGCGTATGAATGTGCTTTGTTGTGCACACACACACACACACACACACACACACACACACACACACACGCACCATGCACATGCACACACACACACACACTCACACACACACACACACACACACACACACACACACACACACACATACACATACACATACACACACACACACACACACACACACACACACACACACACACACGCACACACGCACACACACAAGCTTCCATTCATACTCATAATGATGCATGCATGCTCGCTATTCCTGCAGTATATGTTGTATGAAATCAAGTTTCACTGTTGAAACAAAAGACCCCCCCAAGGCAATTTTATAATCATTTCCCTAACCCTGACGACAGTCCTCTACAACCTACACGACGGAGACCTGATGTGTCAGATCGACTTGGAACCCGCCGGCTTCCTCATCCAGACCACCGAGGAGAACGCCCAAACCACCGCCCCTCCAGTCCCATGGACAGTATCCCCCTCACTAGACGCCCTCATATGGATCGACCCTCAAGGAACCGTCCATTCACTGGACCTGCCGCGCTACGTCCGCAGAAAAACACACTCTGTCAAACTCCCCGAGAAAGCTCAGACCGGCCGTGCGCGTGTTGGCGTCAGTCAGACGGTGCGCACGTGTCGTGGCGGTGGGGTGTCATGGAGACAGCGACTTGTGGACGGTCATCGTCAGCAGGCTGCCGCTTCCGTCGCTGCTGCGTGGTCACCATCGAAACTGACCTCCGTCATCGCCGAGCTGAAGAGGGTCGAACCCAGGGACATTGTCGCGTGTGGCTTTCGGGGCAAGGACAGGAGGGTGGGAGGGAAGAGGACGGGGGAGGATTACCTGCGGCAGGTGAGACTGCCGGCAGGTAACCTGCTGGAGGTGGGGTATGTGGTTCGAGAGATGTGTTGCAGCGGGAGTCTGTTGACCTTGTTGCTGGTGTCGGGGCATGACACTGGCGGCCACATATCCATGGGGTTGGTTCATTTGTCTTCAGGACAGGTGTATTTTCACAGGTTTGTCATGTGTGTGTGAGTGTGTGTGTGTGAGTGTGCGTGTGTGTGTGTGTGTACTGTGTGTGTGTGTGTGTGTTTGTGCGTGTGCTTGTGTGTGTATGTGTGTGTGTGTGTGTGCCTGTGTGTGCGTGCGTGCGTGTGTGTGTTTACAAATGCGAAAAATCTGTGAATGCTTACTCTGTATGGTGAAGAGAGGATGTATTTGTAAATGAAGTTTCCCACTGAATGATTATAACGTTGACAGTCAGATGTTACTATTACCTTAGAAAGATACTTAATGACCATAATCACACAATCTAGCAAATCCAGAATGATGTTCGACTTTTGTGGGAAGAGCTGCAGGTGTCTATCTGTGCACACCCATTCCTTCGGTTCCAGTGTTCCCAGTGACCACTTACCTGTCCTGACGCCGGCTGTCAGTCTTCCCATCATGCTGCTGTCTCCCGAGGGCCTGGTGTTGTTGGCGCCATCTGATGAGCTCGACCAGGAGGACATCGTCAGCAAGGTATGGTTGCACTGGAGCGTAAGGCAAAGGAAGGGGAAAAGGGATTTAGGGGCGATGGGGTGCAGTGTGTTGGTTTGGGATCAGAATTTAATGTGTGTTTGTGTTTGCATGTGTGTGTGTGTGTGTGTGTGTGTGTGTGTGTGCGCGAGCGCGCTTTTTAATTGACGCTTAAGCAGTCAGGGATTTTCAAAGTCCTCAGACCTGTGTCATGCGCAACAGGATAGAGTAGTTGACCCCAGTCTAGCTGTTATTATTGTCCATTCAGAACAGTTTTGCTTTTTGTGTCTAAAACTCCATGCTCCACCATGGCTCGTGGGGCGGTCTTGGACAGGGGGTGGATCTATTTACCCTAAATCTGCTGTTGATATACTTCCCAACTGAAATGAGTGCATTTTCTACAAAGTGTGTGTACACATCTTCCAGTCATAGTAACATCAGAGGGGTATAGGGGTTGGATGGGTGGGTGCTGAAGGGCATCTTCTGAATTTTTGTGAAAGATGGTGGGGAGGGAGGGGACAGGGTAATACGCATTTTCGCCGAATGCTATGGAAAAAGCAGAGGATAGGCAGACACCTGATCTTCCAGCAGCTACAGAAGAAATATTCTCCCAGTACAAATTACTTTCAAACCTGATTTCGTCAGCATACTTTGGCACAGAATTTCTCTTGCCAGTTCTTTTTTTTTCTTTTTTCTTTTTTTTTAAATTTCAGGTCCTTTAGTCACCTTGTTCCAATGTATTGGCAGTTTTCAAAGACTGAGACATAGCGAGACGTGATTTTGCATTTATTAATTAGTGAGAGTTGTCACCCCTTGGTCAAAGCGCACCAAGACAACACAATGGCTACACACCACAAGTGCATTTACTACTCAAGGATTATGTCCGTACATTTTTTTTTTTTTTTTAATCGATGTTTTTCTTCTTTTCTTTCTCTCAATTGGTTGTATTTGTTATATTTTCACCCAAAATATGTACAAAGTGGGTTGAAGTCACGTACGTAAACAGGTCTGAGGGAGTCATAGTGACGTACGTGGTCATACAGTGTGAACTTACAGCTCTTGATCATCGTAGAGAACAGTTTTTGTTTTGTCAGCTCTCGCGCTGACTTGCTACTCAATGGTCTTTTCATCGTTTGAGTTCACTGCATGAGATTTTTTTCTCATACAAGAAAATTTTATTGTCAGCAGTAGAGAACTGTTCTGAACAAGAGAGTATTATTTGGTTTCGTTTTCCTTACACATGGAAATATAATTGTTTGGGACAGGAAACTGTTAGCTTAGGATAAGAGTTTAACTTTTGGTTTAATTAACAATGATTTGTTTGTTTTGGTAAAGAATGTAACTCTGTGTGGTTGCTAGGGGGTGGGACAAAAACCTGTTAAATTTGGGAGAAAAACTTTAGAGCTTGCTTGAAAGGAGGTATGAATTTATTTGTATGTACTTTACTGCCTGTCAGCATGTCAGGGACATCGACTTGTGAGCTAGAGGGGAAAAAAACAACCAACAACTAGGATGTTCTTTTTAGATCAGGTGTATGTTATGTAAGACAAAAATTTAACAGTTTGCTGGTGATTTCAGTGTTTACTCTCTTTGCCTCTTCTTTCTTTTTTTTTTTTTTATGTGTCTCTCTGCCCCTCACCCACTCTGTCTGTCTGCCCCTCTCTCTGTCTCTCTCTTTCTCTGTTTGTCTCTCTCCACTGTCTCACTCTCTGTCTCTGTCTGTCTCTCTGTCTGTCTCTCACTCTGTCTGTCTCTCTGTCTTTCTTTTTCTGAAGATGAAGGGAAAGAGTTTCTAGGAGGTCTGTTCTGACACAACCTACTGTGAACAATTTACACCCACAGGGGAGAAATCATCTTTGAAATGTTGAGCTGTCATCGATGAGTAATGTTCCGACAGTTGTTTCTACCTAGTTTTACCAGGGTTGAAGTTGTAGAATCCTTTCAGTATGATCAGTTTCTTTTTGAATGGAAGTAGAGTATTGATTTTGTGTAAGTTTCCTCTTTTCTTTGTTGTTTTTGTTTTTGGACAACAGTTCTCAATGACGGGAAGCTGCTTATTTTGTGTCCAAATTTCTCAACAATGTTTACTTTACACCCGATACAGGGCACAGATTCCCGAAATAGGTAAGACGGTCGTGCTCAGACAATTGCAGCACATATGTCAGTGACACAAACGTCTGTGTTTCAGTTGATGGTGCACAGCGGAGCGCAGACCACAGACAATCTGTGTCAGCTCAACAGTTGGGGTCGTACCACTGTACCACTCCATGCCCTGGAGATGGGACTGAGGCAGCATCAGCTGGACACGGTGACCTTCTTCCTCGGCAGCAAACAGCATGGTGAGATGGTGTTCTCTGTCAGTCAGCGATTTCTGTGCTGTAAACAGCATGGTGAGACGGTGTTCTCTGTCAGTCAGTGATTTCTGTGCTGTACTTGTAAACAGCATGGTGAGACGGTGTTCTCTGTCAGTCAGTGATTTCTGTTCTGTACTTGTAAACAGCATGGTGAGACGGTGTTCTCTGTCAGTCAGTGATTTCTGTCTTAACAACAGCATGGTGAGACGGTGTTCTCTGTCAGTCAGTGATTTCTGTCTTAACAACAGCATGGTGAGACGGTGTTCTCTGTCAGTCAGTGATTTCTGTTCTGTACTTGTAAACAGCATGGTGAGACGGTGTTCTCTGTCAGTCAGTGATTTCTGTTCTGTACTTGTAAACAGCATGGTGAGACGGTGTTCTCTGTCAGTGATTTCTGTCTTAACAACAGCATGGTGAGACGATGTTTTCTGTCTGTCAGTGTTTTCTGTCTTGTAAACAGCATGGTGAGACAGTGTTCTCTGTCAATCAGTGATTTCTGTGCTGTACTTGTAAACAGCATGGTGAGACGGTGTTCTCTGTCAGTCAGTGATTTCTGTGCTGTACTTGTAAACAGCATGGTGAAACGGTGTTCTCTGTCAGTCAGTGATTTCTGTGCTGTACTTGTAAACAGCATGGTGAGACGGTGTTCTCTGTCAGTCAGTGATTTTTGTGCTGTACTTGTAAACAGCATGGTGAGACGGTGTTCTCTGTCAGTCAGTGATTTCTGTGCTGTACTTGTAAACAGCATGGTGAGACGGTGTTCTCTGTCAGTCAGTGATTTCTGTGCTGTACTTGTAAACAGCATGGTGAGACGATGTTCTCTGTCGGTCAGTGATTTCTGTTCTGTACTTGTAAACAGCATGGTGAGACGGTGTTCTCTGTCAGTCAGTGATTTCTGTCTTAACAACAGCATGGTGAGACGGTGTTCACTGTCAGTCAGTGATTTCTGTCTTGCAAACAGCATGGTGAGACAGTGTTCTCTGTCAGTCAGTGATTTCTGTCTTAACAACAGCATGGTGAGACGGTGTTTTCTGGCAGTGATTTCTGTCTTAACAACAGCATGGTGAGACAGTGTTTACTGTCAGTCAGTGATTTCTGTCTTAACAACAGCATGGTGAGATGGTGTTTTCTGTCTGTCAGTGTTTTCTGTCTTGTAAACAGCATGGTAAGACGATGTTTTCTGTTTGTCAGTGTTTTCTGTCTTGTGAACAGCATGGTGAGACGGTGTTTTCTGTCTGTCAGTGATTTCTGTCTTAACAACAGCATGGTGAGACGGTGTTTTCTGTCTGTCAGTGATTTCTGTCTTAACAACAGCATGGTGAGACGATGTTTTCTGTCCGTCAGTGATTTCTGTCTTAACAACAGCATGGTAAGACGGTGTTTTCTGTCAGTCAGTGATTTCTGTCTTAACAACAGCATGGTGAGACGGTGTTCTCTGTCAGTCAGTGATTTCTGTCTAAACAACAGCATGGTGAGACAGTGTTCTCAGTCAGTCAGTGTTTTCTGTCTTGTAAACAGCATGGTGAGACGATGTTTTCTGTCAGTCAGTGTTTTCTGTCTTGTAAACAGCATGGTGAGACTGTGTTTTCTGTCTGTCAGTGATTTCTGTCTTAACAACAGCATGGTGAGACGGTGTTTACTGTCGGTCAGTGATTTCTGTCCTAACAACAGCATGGTGAGACATGTTTACTGTCAGTCAGTGATATCTGTCTTAACAACAGCATGGTGACTCGGCGTTTTCTCTCTGTCGGTGATATCTGTGCTGTACTTGTAAACAGCATGGTGAGGCGATGTTTTACTTTCAGTCGGATATGTCTGTGTTGTAAACAGCATGGTGGGACAGTGTTTACATTCAGTCAGTTATATTTGTGTTGTGAACAGCATGGTGAGATAATGTTGTAATTCAGTCGGTATATAAGTGTTGTAAACAGCATGTTGAAATATTGTTTTAATTCAGTCAGTTATGTCTGTGTTGTAAACAGCATGATGAGATAATGTTTTAATTCAGTCAGTTATGTCTGTGTTGTAAACAGCATGGTGAGATGGTGTTTATATTCAGTCAGTTATTTCTGTGCTGTACATGTCAACAGTATGGGAGACAGTGTTTAGTCAATCATTGATTTCTTGTTGTAAACAGCATGGTGAGACGATGTTTTCGTTTAGTCAGCAATTTCTGTGTTGTAAACAGGATGATGAGACAATGTGTTCAGCCAGCTGATAATTTTTCTGTGGTAAACTGCATGGTAAGAAAATGTTTTTCAGACATTACTTAGTTGTGAACAGCATGGTGAGACGATAGTCTGGAAACTTCATTCTGGAAACATTGGTATTCTGGAAACTTCATCCCCTGCGATAGTTTCTACTATAAAATGCTGAAGGTTTTTTTATGTCACATTTGCATCTCAATACAGATGGCGTTACCTGGTAACACCTGATGATATTACAGCACAGGCATGAATTTTTTTTTTTATGTTATGAAAATTGTCCCTTTTTTTGTTTTTCTCTTTCTTTCTTTCTTTTTTTTTTTGGTGTGAAACTGTTCATTTTCATTTATCTGTGACAAGTAAAATACATACATCTGTCTTAGTGACTTGTATGGTTGATGCCATAGTTCAGCCAACAGAGAGACAGTTGCTGCAACCCCTAGGTATTTTTTTCACCTTGAATATGTAAAGAATGCAGATTCAAAAGAGTCTACAAAGAAAAGTACAAAGTACACTATGACTGCATGTGTGCGTACACCTTAGTTTATAATGTGCTTGCCCATTATTCAAGCTGTATTTGCTGTAAATTCTGGGTACAGAAGCACCGATAAATGATGCGTCACATTTCCCGTTGGTTGCAGCAACAGACCACCATTTCTGTTCCAGGTTTTTCACATCAGTCAGGTGACGCTGGGGTGTCTCAAACATCTCCAGCGTGGTGTGACGGAGCGCACCTCTCCACCATCAAGGAGCTCTTGCCGGCGCTTGACCTTTTCCTCAGGGTCGTCAAGGGTGAGCTGGCTGACATGTCCCCACCCCGGGAGTTCCGGCTACGTCTGCTGAGCCAGGTGTTGGAGTTCCTGTATGAGCTGATGAAGGACGGCAGCTTGCGACATCGCCAGCTGACTGCAATAGAGAAGGACGAAGCGGAGAGGGACGATCTGGACTCGGCGTTGGAGGTCTGTGTTCTCCTTTTGTATCTACCTCACCCTTAACTGCATGGCACCGAACACTGCCTCAGTTGTCCCACCCACAGAGAACTGATGACAGTATTCATGTTTATCCTCATAACGGCATAAGAAAAGATAATCAACTGATGTTTCGATTAATGGGTAGTTAAGAGTGAGGTGTGCAAATATAAGAGACTCACAGAAGTATTTTCTGAATTTTTCTCTTGGATCATTGATTCGTTTCTTTCTTTCATTCCTTCTTCAAATATAAGAGACTCACAGAAGTATTTTCTGAATTTTTCTCTTTGATCATTGATTCGTTTCTTTCTTTCTGTCCTTCTTCAAATATAAGAGACTCGCAGAAGTATTTTCTGAATTTTTCTCTTTGATCATTGATTCTTTTCTTTCTTTCTTTTTTCCTTTCTTCTTTGCCGTCTCATCTACTAAGGTCTTTTAGTGGCATTGCTCCTATGCTGCTCGTTGCAAGTCATCTGCACATAGCCGCACCTGGGTTTACACTTTTACAGCTCCTGTACTAGTGGTTCACAGGGAGCAGTCAGTCTGAGGTAATCAATCCACTCACTAGAGGAGACACCAGGTTGCTGTTGAGTCAGTTTGATGGTACTTTGTGGTACCTGTACTGATCCAGCATATAGAGGACACCGCCTTCTTAGCCTCCTGCTGATGACAGTACTTTTATGGGGTGTGACCCTCTCCACCGTTAAATTAGCAGACACTGAAGAGTTGAATAACATTTTATGGGCACCATCATTTCTCGTTCTCTCATGACACACTTTATAGTATTCAGTGGTATTGGGCTTATCATACTTTTTGTTCTATCTTTGTTCTAACTACGTGTCATTTTTCCCCCCAGTATTCATTTGTAAACTAGTTTGTTCATTTGATTTGTAATGTACAAAGTATTGATCAGTTGATTTACCGCTTGACTAAATGCTCAGGTGAGGGAGCCCTCGAGTTTAATTGTGACTGATGGTGGCTTGTTTGAAGGAGGGAGCAAGTGAGTAAATGAATGAATGGATAAAATGATTGATTGATTACTTTATATTTAGGTACTGTTTTTAAGGGGGCAGTTGTTTTGTAATGTTATTGCCATGTGATTAGGACACATGTTAAACCCTGCCTGCAAGCTGACCAGCAGATCTGTCACCTCATATTGAACAAGTGGTGTCTGGATTTATGCACTCTTGTAATTGGAGGAAATTGTACAGTTCACACATGTTTTTTGCTCTGTGTTGGTCTGTTTCATGTTGTCATTTTTCAGTACCTTGCTTTGTGCGTCATTTTTCAACGCTTTGCTCCATGCTCTGCAGGTGGTGATGGGATACATATCTCAGCTGAGGGACGCCGTGGCGGCAGACGATGAAGCGCAGCAGAAGCGATCACTGCGGGTGTCTGCTGTTGCCCGATCCGTGTCCTCCCAGTCTCAGGAGAGAGAATCGGTGGATTCAGTAAGCCTGGACACCGTCGATGCTGGCCTGCCAGAAGTGATGTTGTACACTGAGGTATGGGAGAAAAGGGGACTGGTATATAAGTGTAATCGTAGTAGTGGTCATGGTGGTAGTGTGAGGGATTTGTTTCTGGTGTACTTGTGACAGGAAATGAATGAGTGATGATTATTGTGGTGATTGTGATAGGGATAACATCAGTGATGGTGGCTTTAAAGAGGATGATTGTAGTGGGAGTGATGATGATGATGGAGACAACTTTTAGTGTGTATGGACAATGCCTTCTGCATTCACACGTTTGTACAGGACAGCTTTTATGTCGATGGCTTTTTTTTCCCCTTTTTTTCAGGTTTTATTTGAAGCTTTTTGTTGACTTTCCACAGCTGTTTGCTTACTACAGATCTTACTTACTCCATCGGTCATGGGGAGAGTTTCCTTTTCATCACCATACCAATTTTTTGGGATGAATTGAGCAATAAATTACAGCATTTTGACTTGCTGGCTTCAGTTCCAGTGGAAGACAATTTGCATCGCCTTCAGAACAAGATAAAAAGAAATGTTAGTTTTTGTGAGTGGTTGTTGTTGTTGTTCTTCCGTTTAACGTCTTCCCACATAAAGTGATTTCAGACAGTTTGTAGTGATAGAGTGTATGATGAAAGAAGTATGAGTGTGTGCAACCATTTGTGAGTGTGTGTGAGTGTGTGTGTGTGTGTGTGTGTGTGTGTGTGTGTGTGTGTGTGTGTGTGTGTGTGAAAATGTATGTGTGTGTGTGTGTGTGGGTGGGTGTGGGTGTGTGTATATATGTGTGTGTGTGTGTGTGTGTGTGTGTGTGTGTGTGTGTGTGTGTGAGTGAGTGTGTTAAGAGATAAGTTTATGATACGGTTTTCAGTGTGCCACAGTTTTCAAAGAAATACAGTAATTTCACCATGTCCAATGGAACTAGTAGTGAGTGTGTGTGTGTGTGTGTGTGTTTGGTTTTTTTTTTAACCCTGTAGGCAGTGCATGAAGTGTCACTGATAATACCAAGAAGATTAAGAGAGATTGTGGAGGATTTCGTAACCCAGCTGCCATATAGATTGATGAGGATCATGTGGAATTTGCAGTTACATGACTTGGGTTGATTCAGACTTGGGTGACAATGATTTCAGACTCAGATGCTTGCTACAAGGTTGAGTTGATGGTTGTGTTAAGTGATCACAGTTGAAGTGAGTGACCACTGTGCTCAGTCAAACACATCAGCAGTACACATAAAGTCGCACATGTATCAAACTATAGGAACAACAGTCAACTGGATTTTCATGAGAAATAGAAAGTCACACACATATCAAACTGAAGGAACAGCCAGATTTTCATGAGAAATTTGATGCAGCGTAGAAGGTCTTTGTTATTAATTTTTTTTTTTAAGTCAGTACCTAAGTTTCAGGTGTTTACACTGCAAACAAGAAATCAAGAACTGAAATAGAAAATCATGTATGCGAAAAGAAAAAAAACAACAAAAGTATGCAAATGCGTAGAGAAAACTGATCAGAAGATATGAATGCAGTATATTCATTTCACAGAAAGTCTTTGTACATACAAAGATATGAAAGGGCTGATCACATATTAGGTACAGCTCACATTGTTCTGTGAAGAGTGCTTTTTATTTAGCATACCTTTATTCATTAGTCAGCTGATCAGTTAAGGCCTGATATTTTGTTTATTGTCTGATATATCGTTAAGTTTGCTTATTGTCTTCTGTTTTTAAGGAAAGGGAACCTTAATATTTGTAGACAAACAATGATTCTCTTTTTGTGAGGTGAACAAGTTTCACAACAACTGATCATGGAGGAAATTATGTGAATGCTGTGTGCTAACTGACGGGGAAAAAAAAAGTTGGCAGTAGAAAAAAGAAAATTGGTTTGTTAAGCAACAAATAAAGCAGATGAAATAAAATGCAAAGGTGCCATACAGTTAAGTGGAGAAACTTCTTGTTACAAAAGTCTGATATACAATAAAAGAGGATGTTGCAGTGACTTTTTTTTTTGCCCAGGAGGAGAGAAACTTCTCGTGACAGAAGTCTGCTGTACAGTTTAAAAAAAAAAAAGTCGTAAAGAAAACATTTTTTTTGCCCAGGAGGACGTTGAGAAGGCGTGCAGCCAGAACGACCTGCCCAGCCTGCAGTACCACCTGCTGTCGCAGGACGAGGGACTGCGAGCACAGTGGGGGGAGGTGGTGAGGGTGGGGCTGCAGCGAGCGTGGGCCCACATCGAGAGACAGGATCTGTCCGCCGCTCAGACCATCATCACTCATTTGGTTCGTGGGTCGTTGTGCGTGTGTTGTGTGAGTTGGGGTGAAGGATGGAAGTGAGAGGAAGGAGAAAGCAGTGGAGGGGTGGGTGGGGATGTTGAAGGTGGTGATTGGTGCACTTCAGCAGGTGCGGTTCCACGTCGAGAGACGGGTTGGCTGGTCGCACAGATCATCATTCATTTGGCGTGTATGTTTGGGGAGGTTTATGTTGTGTTGTCGGGTTGGGAATTGGAAACACAAGCCTTTTCACCTGCACAATTTTGTTGTATTTTGTACACTTTTGGCAAAAATAGGATGAATACGACAAACAAGCACGAGAAAAAGTAAAAAAAACATCCACAGGGTTCCCAGGGTCCTTACCGGTCCTTACAGGTCCTTACATTTTGAAACACCTCAAGTAAGGCCTTACAAGTGCTTATATTAGCATCAAGGTCCTTACAAGTCCTTATGACAGCCAAAAAAAATCGTCAATGGCGAAATGCTGGTTGGAAAATCTTGGAAGCAAGCAGTACTTACTCTGAAATCTGCTCGCCAATGGGTTCTGACAAACGGCCCTAGCCTAGCAGACAACTTTCAGCTTGGAAGTTTTGGTTTTTCTCAAGGTCTCGTCCTAGTTTTGCATGGTCTCGTTTCGCGTGAAGACTCGATACTTACATCCATCATTTTCCAGTCTTTGCTCAAGGCAATGGAAATGCCAGGAAAGTGCATTTCACGATCGTTGGGTAAAAAAAAAGCAGTACAAGGACTGGTTGCTGAAGGATCCCCAAAACAAACATTATGCTCGATGTTCTGTGTGCGAAGGATCACTGCTTTTGGCGTCGATGGCACGTAGGGTTGTGCTAGACCATATTCATAATATGGGAGGTGTGGAGGGAGTTGTCATTGACAAAAAAACTCCTTGTCTCAGCATCAGGAGCCTAGGGAAGATATGACAGATACCTTGCTGAACAGAGGCAAGAGGAGGAGGCAGCTGTGGAAAAAGAGAAGAGAAAGAGGTTAGGAGAAGAACGGGTCAACCTGAGGAAGAAACATAAATGCACCAGTGATGAGGCACGTCATCTACTTGAAGAGGCTGACCGTCTAAGCTTCCAGTCTCAGGAGCAGAGAAGTTTCAGTCTGGTTGAACGATCCAACACTCTGCGTTTGTCAGCCAAGGACAGAAAAAATGAAACAGAGAGAGTTCAACAGGACATCACACGGGTCGAAAAAGAATGGAAAAAATGCTGATTAAGGCCAGTGTATGTGTGTGTGTGTGCTCTTTTTTTTTTCTCCGACATATATTCAGGATCTGAAAGTGCCTATGACCACTAATAACAGTTTTGTTTTTGTTTCTCATTCTCAGTGTCATTTTTTTTTAAACTTATCTTTTCTGTTGTGAAAGATTGACATTCAAGTTTAAGTATCAGCTATGACTGTCAGGTTAAAGTATCAGCTGGTTTTAGTTTTAGGTGTGAAAAGAGTGGATTGAAGTGGAAGACAAGAGACTCAAGACATTGTTCTTACTGAAGACTGAACAAGGGAACAAACAGTTTTCAGTGTGATTTGATTCTGCAGTACAGCAGCCAAGTTGTGTTGGGTGTACGCTGTGTTTGGTGCATTTCCATGAAGAGATATACAAGTGCGTTTTGTAATATATATGCTGCTAATGTTAATGTAGAGGTCCTTACTAATTTAGAAAATGGTCCTTATAGGTCCTTACAAGGTCCTTACTTGGCATAAGCTGAAGTCCCTGGGAACCCTGATCCAAGAAACAAAGTTCTTGAGCAGTCATTGCACTTGTGGTAGGTAGCCATGATTGAGGCTTTGACCAAAGAACAGCAAATCTCGCTAAATTCCGCGTGCGAATAGGGTCAGTCTGTGTCTGCATCTGCTGGACCATGCCCTGAAACAGTGGACAAAAGCAGCTAGAGAGCATACTTTTGTGCCAGCGTATGCCGATGAATCAGGTTTGAATGTAATTTATGTGAGAGAGACCCTAAGGGAGTGAGAGGAAGGAGAAAGCAGTGTGGGGGAGGGGCATTGAAAGTGGTGATTGGAGGACTCCAGCAGATGTGGTTCCATGTCGAGAGACTGGATCGGTCAATCACACAGATCATCATTCATTTGGTGTGTGTGTTTTGAGGGTATATGTTGTGTTGTGGGTTGGGAATTGGAAACGCAAGCCTTTTTACTCATATGATTTCGTTGCGTTTTGTACACTTTTAGCAGAAATACGACAAATATGGCAACAACAAAAAAGGAAAAAAAAACATTCTGGATACGGAAGTTCTGGAGCAGTAAACTTGCAGAAAGGGTAACGGGGGGGGGGGGGGGGCTTTGTTTCAAAGAGCGCCCAAATTTTAAACCCTCTGTGCTTTAAAACCCAAAAATCATTGCTTCGTTGAATGTCCTAAAAAACATAAAGAAAAAAAAGAAAAAAAAAGAAGGGCCCAAAAAGAGCAGATTTATGCCAAAGTATGCTGTGAATCAGGTTTGGAAAATTTAATTTGTTTTTAAAAAGGGAAATTGTTTTTTTCCCTTTTAGTCAAGCGGAAAAAGTGGCCCTTCCCTAGAAGAAAAAGGTGTCCCGTTTTGTTGACAGGTAAAAACGAAATGAGGGGAATCCGCCCTTGGGCTCCCCAAAATTTTTCGAAGATAAAACCCAAAAACCAGCCCCTTCCCTCCCCCTCCCCCTGACCATCCCCTCTTTGCCCCCCCCCAAAGCCTCCCTGTTTTACGGGTTTAAAAAAAATGTTCTCAGCCCTACTTTGGAAATTTCGTCTTTTTATTAAAAAGTACCCCAAAAACAGGGGTTTTTTGGGTAAAAAGGTTTGAAACCCAAAAGGAGATTTTGTTGGAGGTGGGGGGGGGGGGGGGGGGGGGGGGGGGGGGGGGTTTAGGATGGAGGGGAGTCGGGGGGGGGGGGGGAGGATGGAGTGGTGGGGGGGGGGGGGATTCCAGAAAGCGCAGGCCCACAATGACAGAAAGGATCTTTTGGTGCACAGTCTGTCGTGGCTCCTTCAGTGCTTTTGGGTATGTGGGTGTGTGTGTGTGCTTTGGTTTGGAGGGAAAAGGGTTTTGGGTTAGGAGAGAGGGGGGGAGGGGGAAGGCTTTGGGGGGGTTTGGTTTGGAGGGGGGAAACTCCGGGAAACCCCCTTGGCCCCCCCCCAGGGAGAGGGGGGGAAATCTTTTGGGCAAACACTTTCCATTTTTCCCTTTTTGGGCTTTGTGTTTTTTTGGTGTTGGGGTTTGGGTGTGTGTGAAAAAAGGGGACTTGATAAAACGGTTGTGGGGGGTTTTGGGTTTGATGGATGAAGGTGTGCCCTGATTTGTTATGTGCTTGTTTTAGTCACATGTTGCTCAAAACTTTTTTCGGAAAACTAAAAAAAAAGCTTCCACAAATGAATGCATGATCGCTCAGCCCATTGACACTTACTTTGATGTGGGGCCCCATGATGGCTATCCATTCCCCGCCCCCCCCTTTGTAAATTTCGCATACACACACCTGTGCAGCACGACACCCCCCAAAAGCTCATGCACGCAGGAAAAACTTTGCTTTGGTTTGAAGGGGGCATGCGCGCTCACGACGAAATGGCATCTTGTCCCAAACAAACACAAAATTTTGGCATGCTGGTGAACCCCCACACCCTTTCCACACCCTCCCCAATTTGGGGCACACACACACACACCCCACACACACCACACCCCACACACACCACACACAGGGGTTTCAACAGGGGGTGATATTTTGGGGCGGGGTCATTTCCCCAACCCATTGTTAAAGGAAAATTTTAAAAAATAAAGAAAGATGGAAATGAAGTTAGTATCCCAATTTTTTCATATAAAAATGAAAAATTTGGGGTTCTGTATGAATCGATTTGTCAAATCCCTTTTTCAGTAGTTTTGAAAATGAAGGTATAGTTGCATATTATACAGAGTTTTTTTCGAAAAGGGTCTTACGGCTGCCGGGAAAATCTTTCCCTTTTTTGTAAAATCCCCAAACAGGGGAAAATTTGTTGGTAATTCTGGGGGAAATTTTTGATTGTGCGTTTGCGGGTGCTCTTAAAAAGAAGTTTTTTTAAAGCGGGGCCCTGAAAGGGGAGAACAGATAAAAAATTTCCTAGCGATAAAACATCCCAAAAATAAAGAAAACCCGGGGGCCTTTTCCCCGAGGGGAAAAAAAAAAATACATTTCTTTTTTTTGGGTAATTCAAAATTCGGAATCAAAAGTTATACATGGGGGTTTGTTTTTTTTACTCCCTGTTTGGCTGTATACTTACCTTGTCAGACAATAGATTCCGGCTTTTAAAGTCTGCTCTGCCGGCCAAAAGTTTTTGTGGGCAAAATTGCATTTTTTTAAGACGGTCACGTGGTCCCCCAACCCACTTCCCCGAAAGGGAGAACCCAGTGAAATTCCCATACTTTATTCATCGGGGCCCTGCGGAAAAGGAAAAACCCCCAAACCTTGGCGTTGGGGGGAAAGGGTTTAGGGGGGGCATTAGATTTGGACATGGTAAGTTTTTATACCCAAAACGGGAAAGTATAATAAAAACCCCAAATTTTGGCGTCATATACTGTCCCATGTCAGACAATAGCAAAATTTCTTGGAAAAGGGGGAGGGGGAGTCCCCTAGTGGCCCTGGGGTTCCCCTTTAATGGATGCATTAGCCGCCACAAAGGAACCCCCTTTTGGAAACCATAAACCCCGGGTTTTAAATGGGGGGGGATGCCCCCTCAAAAAAAATTTTTTTAAAGGGATTTTTCCGAACGCCGAAGGCGGCCCCCAGGAGGGGGCGCATGGGAAACAGGGGGGCGGGAAATTTGCTCCCAAAGTGGCCGCGCTTGCCTCAGGGGCCCGGGGGGGGGAAGGGAGACGGGGAGATCCGGTGCCTGGGAATGGGCCCAGTTATGACCGTTTGGAGAGCCCCCTAGGGGACATTTGCCAGTTGAGATGTTTTTTCGTGTTACTGGGGTTGATGGAAATGAAAAGGGGTTTTCTTTGTAAACGCGCCTTTGGGGCGCAAAGCTTTTCCCAGTAGTGTGTTAGACATCGAAAGGGCAAAGGGCTAGGCCCGAAAAAGGTGTCCCCCCCTGGGTGGGCCGCCAGCGGGGGATGTTGAGGAAAGGGGGGGGTGCCGGGTTCCTGGTTTTGGGCTAGGAACTGGGGGAAGGAACTTAAGAGAGACGGAGCCGTCTTGGGGAAAGGGCAATGTCTCTGGGGCCCCCGGCTAAGGGCGGGGATCTCCCCTCGCCGTTTTCGGGAAAAGCGAGGGGGGAGGAGGAGGTAGTTTTCATGGACGAAGGTCAAAAGGGAAGGGGAGGAAAAAGGCCCCAAAGGGGGGTTTATTGAGGACGTAAAGGGAACAGGGGAAAAAGGCCCCCAAGGGGAACCTTTCTAGGGGATTGGGGGCCCACAAAGGGGAAGCCCCTCTGGAGATCTCCGGGAAAAGGAAAATCTTTTAAAAGGAAAAGGTCCGGCCATTTGGAGGTGGTCGGCAGAGGGGGAAAAAACCTGCCCCCCTGATGGAGTGCAGAGGGTTTAAATTTTGGGGACGGGGAAATTTCCTATTTGGATGTTGGTGGGGCGAATGTGGGGGAACAAAATTGGCTTTTGAAACCATGGACCCTTTTCCCTTCCATCGGGTTTTCATAAAGGGACTCCGTTGCTAGTTTCTGCGAGAGGACATGGCTAGGTCTCGGAGTTCCTGAGGGGCCCCCGGCGGGGGGTTGGGGGTTTATTGAGGCGGAAGGGCCTGTCCGTTCGGAGGGGGTTTTTGGGATGTTGCACCCGGGTGACACAAAACCCAGGCGTGGAGGTGAAGAACCTGGGGTTTGGCGGGGGGGGAAAGGCCCCAAAACGGGGTTTTTGCCTGAGCAGGGTCCCACCTGGTGTTCAACGGGGGAAAGAGGGGGTTCGGGGTGAGGGATTTTGAGGCCGGGGAAACCCCGGGGGAGTGGGGCCCCCTTTGGGGGTTTTTTGAATGACCCTGGGTCTCTCAAATTCTCGCCCCCTGTTCACCTTGTGGGGGGTCGGGAAGGGGGGGAAAGGGCCCGGAAGTTTTGAGGCCGGCCCAAAGGGAAAGGGAAAGGGCGCGATGGGAAAGCCGGGGGGCCCGGGGGGCCCGGGGAACTTTCCCACTGGCAGAGGGTTGGTTAAACCCGTGTGGAAAAGAGGTCGTCATTGGTTTTGAACCAATTGTTCCCCCAACGGTTGAAAGGGTAAAGGCCGGTGAGGGTCCTTTCCGTGTGGGGGGACAGACTTGGATGGGCCCCTGGGAAGTTCCCAGGATGTTGGGGCCCCCTGTTTTTGTGTCTCGCCGAAGGGTGCCCCCCCTGGGTTGTGACCCCAAGCGGAGGGGGCCTCTGTACGGGGGGAGGCCGAAGGAGTGTCCCCCCCCCCTTTTTTTTAATGTAACAAGCTCCCGAGTGTTGTCCGTAAAAAAGGAGAACAAACGGTGGGCGACTAGGATGGAATTTGGAAAGGAGGGGGGGTCTGACCGCCTCCATTTTCCAAGTGTTAAATGGGGAAGACGAGCGTCGGAGGATAAAAACCCCCCGAGGCTTTGGACTGCTCTCCGATCCCCCCCCACCCCGGTTGGGAGGGTCGTGAAAATTTCCCGGGCCCCGGGGAAAGGGGAGGGGATGGGAACTTCCGGGGGCCGGGGGTGGATGGGCTGAGAAACTCCCCCGGGGCCCCAAACAAACCCAAAGGGCCCCCTGGGGGACGGGTGGGTTCCAGCTGTTTTGGGTTTCGGGGACCAAGGGAGGGGGAAAACTCCCTCGAAGCTGTCGCTTTGGAACTCCCCTTGGGGAATGAGAGGTGACAGGGATTTCCATCACCCCTAGGAGGGGGGAAAAAGTGGCCCTTGGGGCCAAAAAGTGAGGGTGGGAGAGGCGAAGGTGGGAAATGAGACCCAAAATAGGGGGGGCGGTCCCCGGGGTTCGGGGGGGATTTTCCCTTTAGGTGGTGTCAAAGGGCCATCCCCGGGAAAGGTGAATTGCGGGACGGGGGGGGGGAGGCTCGCATTTTGCGGGGTTGGTGACAAACCCCCGAGAGGAGAAAAGTGAAGTAGCTTTGAGGTGTGGGTTTGGGGCTAGGGCTGAGGGGGGGGGCCAGGGACCCTTTCTTTGAGGTAGACAAGGAGGGGGAATTTTCCCCCTGTCTGGAAAGGGGGAGGCCTTTTTCCTTTGATACCTTCTTTGAAGGGGGAAGGGGAAAGCCGGGTTTAGTCCAAAAAGGGAGGGCCTTGAATTAAAACCCCCGGCCCCGCCAGACGAAACGGGGTATGTCGGGGGGGCGGGTGGAGAGGTTCGGAAAGTAAGCATCTTTGAGATCTATCGAGGGTGGCCCAGTCCAGAGGGTTTGGGGGGAGCCCCTGATCGGGGCCCGGGTTTCCCCCATCTTAAAATTCTGGTTGTCCTGAGGAATTGTTGGAGGGGGGAAAAAGGTCGAGGAGGGCCCTCCAGCCCCCCCGGGGCCCTTTTGGGGACTACAAAGAGGGGGGAGGGGAAAAAACCGGGGGTTTTGGGGTGTGGTCCCTTTGGGTTTTGATGGGCCTTGCGGAGAAAAAAAAAACCCCTCGTTTCCGGGCAAAGGGGCCCTCCCCCTGGGGGGGGGGAGGGGGGGTCGCGGTGGAAGGAGGAGGGGAGGACAGGGGGGGGAAAGGGGTTCGTGTGCCCAGGGTAGAGGGCCCCCAAATCCTGCAGAACAAAAACCCACCCAGGGGTTTAGACCCTTTCGCCCCCTGGGGGCGTTTTCCGGGACGTTTCCTGCCCGGGGGGCAGAGGGGCTGAGGTGTGTCTGGAAGGCCCGACATGTCCCCCTCGGGGAAAGGGGGGTCCCCTAGTCACCTCCCGGGGGCCCGGGCCCGTTGGCCCCAACCGAAATTTTTGGGTTTGGGGTTTTTTTTGGGTTTGGGCAAGGGGGGGGGGCGGGGGGGCGAGGGACGTTTCTTGGGGGAGGGGTGGGGTTTTTGGTGTGGGTTGGGCCCGAGAAAGAAAAGGGGCTAGAAAAGGGGGGTTGCGGGGTTTGTTGGTCGCAAAAGAAGGGGGCCTGTTTGCGCTCCTCGACGGGATGGGAAATGACCGCAGAAGGGAAAAAAAAAAAAGTCGCCCCAAAAGGGATGCTCCTGAAACCGGGGGTTTCAGGTTTGGCCCCCTTGAGGGGGGGGGAGAGATGGGCCTGGATAGCAGGGCGTCTCTACTGCCAGAAGGCAGTTTAAGTTTATCCTGGCTGCGCTGTCCCCCGCCAGCCCCAAAGGGGGTCGCCATCTTGTTGGCAAGGAAACGCATAAGGGGGGCATAAAACAGGCTGGGGGCCTGCCTCATTTTCGCCCCGGGGCTTTAAAAGCTTAACCCAAAGCCTCCCCTTTTTGGCCCGGGGTTCTCCCCTCGTGTAGGAACTGTCAATGAAGGCATGCCCCCCGGGTGGTGGGCAGAAAGGCCCGCTTGGCCCTTTTGTCCCCCTCTGTCAGGGTTTTGATAGAAAAAGGGTGGATGTTGGGGGGGGGGCGGTTAGGAGTGGGTGAAAGGGCAGCGGGGGGAAAAGGCAATTCCCCGGTGGCCCGGGTTGGCAGGGAAAAGAGGAAAAAACATTTAGGGGCCCTGACGCGGGGGCCTTTAGGGGAAAATCCTTTTTTGGGGCCGAAATTGGGGGGGTGATTTAAAAAGTCAGTCCCGGTGGGGGAAAAGGCAGTGTACCCCTGGCGAGGGAGGCGATTGCCAACAAAGGAGTGGTTTGGGCTGGGGGGGGCTATTTCCCTTTAACCCTGATTTGGGGTTGGGGGTTGGGCCCAGGGAAACGGGGGAAAAGGGGGAAGATGTTGTTAGAGGGGGGGGATTCCCTAACAACAAGATCGGGCGCCAGCTCTCCAAAAAGGAAAGGTCCCCGACTGGGGGAGGGAAATTTCCCCAAACCCCTCCTCCCAAAGTGGGTTTTGTCTGGTTTGTGAAGGGGGGAAATTCAGGGGCCCCTTCGGAAGGCCTTTTTCAGGGGGGGCGTGGGAGTCGGGGAAAAAGTTG
This sequence comes from Conus ventricosus, assembly GCA_018398815.1. Taxonomy (NCBI): domain Eukaryota; kingdom Metazoa; phylum Mollusca; class Gastropoda; order Neogastropoda; family Conidae; genus Conus; species Conus ventricosus. The sequence goes on from JAFLJL010000911.1 coordinate 34,903, forward strand.
GGAAAAGGGGGTGGAAACGAAAGGCGACTCCCCCGGTTTGGTTTTTAATCGGCTTGGGAAAAATAGGGGGGTGCCCATTTGGACAGGCCCGAGAGGAATGGGGCCCCCGGTCGATCCGTCTGGGAGGCCGGGATGCCCCAGAGGCCAAAAAATGGAATCCCGGGGAAGGGGTCGAGCTAAGGGCCCCTGATTCCTCTCGGGGGAAAAGAACCACCGGTCCCCGGGGAGGAAAAAGGGGGGGCGTGGAGGCCCAGAGGCAGAGCTCCTCGGGGGGGGGGGGAAAACCCTTTCGCAACCCCCGGGATGCACTGGGCCCCCGATCTCCCGGGGGGGGGTCCGCAGGGGCCCCCCGCGTTTGGGAGAGGGGTGGGGGGAAAGGGTTACGTTGCCGAGCCTCCCGGGTGTGGGGAGGGGGGGAAGGGGAGGCTTTTTGGGGTAAGGGTTAAAAAATCAGGGACGAGGGGTTACCCTGGTCCCGCTGGTGATCCTCCCTCCCGGGAACGGGGCCCGGGCGTTTTTCCCCCAAAAAGGGGAGGGGGAAAAATTTGGGCCCCCCCAACGTCCTGTACCCCTAGGGCTGATTTTTAGCATCGATCGGGGGGTGGTTCGGCCGTTTGGGGGTAGGGGCGCAAAATCCGACTACTCGATGCCTGCGTACCTGCCCGGGTTGTGGTCAGTGGGGGGGGGTTTCCCCCGGAAAAAACTGGCCCCCTTTTCCCCCCCGGAAAATTTTTGAGCTCCCCGTGTCCCGGGGCGTGGCTGAACCCCGGGCCCCGGGTTTGGGGGGAGCGTCCTTTAGGGCTGTGTGGTTAGTGGAGGTGCTAGCTCACAAGTTTTCAAAAGATGGGTGAAGTTTCGGGGATTCCCTCCCCGAGTCGCCACCCGTGCCCGGGCCCGGGTTTTGGCAAGGGGCCCCCGGGGGCCCATGATCGCCGGACGGGGGCCTTTATGGGAGAGGGTTTTTTTCCTTTCGCGGGGGCGAAATCGAAAAGGCGAAACCCCGTAAAAGGGAAAATGAAAAATTTTGAACGGGAAGGTCCCTTTTATGGGAGCCTTGCCCTTGGAGGATTTTTTTGGGGAAGGAAAACAAATGAAAAAAAGTGGCAATTGGGCTTTCCGATTTTTTCATCCCCGGGGGCTGACTGTTGGACTTCGATTTGCGGGGATCGTGTATCCGGGTCGGGGGAGAGGGGGAATCGGAATTTATGGTCCCCGCGTCCCCCGCACGGAACCCCCCTCTACAAAAGACCGTACGTCATTGTGTGCGTGAGCGGTTTGTTTCCCGTGGAATCGACCCACGACCCCTCCCGGGGGAGGGGGAGCGACTGCCGGGGAGTGGTGCGCCCCCGAGGGCCCTTTTGTGTCCTTCCCCTTTTTGGCACTGGTTTGGGGGGAACAAAACGGAAAGCACGTGCAAAGGGGGGGACAAAGGGGGGGGATTGAGGGATAGAAAGGGCTAAAAAACGTTTGTTAAAAGACATGAAATTGTATTAAAAGCAACCGGAAAAAGGGCGTGAGGATGAGGGGAGGTCGATCGTTAAATGACGCGGTTTTGGGCCCCCGGTTTTGAAAACAAAAAGGCGGAAAGGGCCGGGAAAAAAATGGAAACCGAAATGGAATTTGTGAAAGTTTTTGGCGAATGGGAGTCCAAATTTGGGGGAGAAGGGCCCCAGATTTTGTTTTAAAAAAAGGGGCCCTTTTTTAAAACCAAAAAAATGGGGAGAAAAGGGGAAAAACCCGGGGATGGGGGTTCCCCTTTCGAAGATCGAAAGCGCGAATGCAAAGTCGCAAGTGCCCAAAACAAAGGCACAAGGCGAGGGGTGGCGTGGTTAAAAAAATTTAATTTAAAACCACCAAGCCAAAAGCCCCACCGGTTTTTAAGAATGAAAAAGGTTTAAGGCGAAAACCCCAAAAATAAGCAAAAAAAAGCAAACACAAGGCTATCTAAACCCAAGGCAAAGAGAAGGCGAGACAGAGCACAAGGGCTTTTCTTGCTTTTTGGCGGCAGGGCGAGAGAAAAATGACGTATGGGAGGGCTTACCTGGGTTTCCCTAGGCGGGGGAAGTGGGTTGGGCCCACGTGGGCTTTTTTATCACTTTCATTAGCCCCAAAAAAAACTTCGGCTTTGGGAGAGCAGACTAACTGCCGTGAAGGGTATTGTTGGGAAAGGTTTAGTATTTGACGCCCAAAAAAAGTTTGGAAAATGGTTTTTTAAAAAATTGAAAAAAAAGGTTATTGCTTGAACGTACCCAAATTTAAATTAGATAAAATGCTCTTCCATCCTACAGGAGAAAGCTGAGGCATTGTCCCAAAAAATTTTTTTTGAAAATAACTTGTGTTAGTTTTGTCCACTATCAGGTGGTTTTTTTTGAGGAGGAAGAAAAACGAATATTTCCGGGAAACCGCCCCCAAATCTTTTTCCCTTATTTTAAAAGCTCCTATTTTTATGATGAAATTTTTGGGGGAGTTTTGAATCTTTTTCTTCAAATTCAAGGTTTTTTTGGCCTAGTTTGGGAAAACCCATCAACTGTTATTCCCCCTTGCCCTCACATTGGAAAACGATTACTGCATTTATTTTACCCAAAAAAGTTTGGGGTTTTAAAGGAACTCTCCAGTATCTGGAAGAGGGCTGGTTTCCCGTCCCCCGTCCAAAACAAGGTAAGCCCAGGTCAGAAAATTTGGGGAAACTAGAGGCCCAAGCACTAACCTTCCGTTGGAAAGTTTTTTGAGAAGATTATACAAAAATGACTTTTTTATTTTTGAAAAAAAAAAGTATAATTCCCCGTGAATTTAAGGGGGGATTTTGCAAAGGTCGATGTTCAATAGATCTTTGGTGAAATTTCCCCGCAAATTAAAAAGGGAGTTTGCTAGACGGAAAAAAAAATCCCCCTTGCTAAATTTTTTTTATATCGAAAAAATTATGTTTGTGTTGGCCCCGTTAGATACTTTATAAATTGAAAAAAAATAGAAATTTTTTTGGAAAAATTTTTTTCAATACTTTAAAGTTTTTTTAGGGACAGATCCTTTGTACAAAAATAGGGAAAATTTATCATCTTTTTTAGAGCTTTTATATCGGAATTCCACAGGGTTTATTTTTAACCCCCCTTTTTGTTTAAGTTCTTATTTATGATCTTCCAAAGATATTTCAAAAAATGTGAGTTTTTTTTAAAAATTTTCTGATGCCCTTGCTTTGTGGTTTAAAAACAAATATTCCCAAAGCATACGGGGAAAAGAATTCCGAATCTTTTACAGAAGATATATCAGTTGAGATAGATAAATTTTAAAACAATTTTATTGAAAATAAAGGCTTATTTTCTAGATGAAAAAAAAACCCGTTAATGTTTTTCAAAAATGGAGGGCAATCCCAAAGTATTTGCCCAAGCTTCAAATTTTAATGGTTTTTGAAATTTCAGTACTACAAAACTTTAAAAATTTCGGGGGTGAAATTTTAACCCCCAAACTTAAAAATGGCGTTTTTACATTGAAAGTTTTATAGCCTAAAAAAGGGGGAAAAGTTTAAACTTATTTAAAAATTTTTTGGGTTCAAAACCCTGGGTCAAGATACAAAAAACCCTTTCCCGCCCCAGCTGTTTTTCTAATTTAAAATCCCAAAAAAAAGGGGTAGGACAAGAAGTTTATTTTTCAGCCCCTCAAAGTCTACTGAAAAAAAATTTCAAAATATAGACAGTAAGCTATAAAATTAGCGTTGGGGTCCCAGTGAACAAGCACATTGAAGGGGTTTTTTCCCAAAAAAATTAAAAATGTATCATGTCAGATCAACGTAGATTAGCTGTAGCCAAATAAAGGCGCAAGAAGTTTTCAGTACCTAAAATCAGTCGAAAAAGAAATTTTTATGGATTTAAATGTTGAATATCCCCAAAAAGCTCAACAGCTAGGTTTTTTTTGTCCCTTTTTGAAATTCACGAAAGATTCTTTTTAAAAAAGCAATTTGGGCGTCACTTCACTCTCCCCTGCTCGGTTGTTCCCCCCGGGGCCTCCCTGGGAAAAATAGAAAAGCTTTTCTTTGGGTGTATTTTCAATGATGTCCGGAAAATTTTTAACATTAAATTTTAATTCTAAAGTGAGAGAAAAATTAGAAAAACAAATATTCAAATTTATTTTAAAAATTTTTTCGGATGGTTGTTTTCCAGTTAAGTGCAGGTTCGGTTTTGGGTTTTTCCGGGGGGTTAAAATTCAAAAAAAACATACAGCCTAGGAAAAGGGGTTTTTATTTTCACGGCCCGAATTTTTATGCTATTCTTATGGCATTCTTTTATTTGTGATAGTAATCAATTTTTTCTGTTTCATTTTATTTTTGTTGTTTTTAAGGCAGTTTTTTAAATAGTTTGGGAAAATTTGGGTTTTTAAACAAGGGGAAAAATGTAATCTTTGAAATAAAAGGATTTTTAATTAATTACATTATTTCCCCCAGGCATAGGGTATAGTCTTCTGTGGGTCCCTTCACCTGTGGTATTTTTTGGAAGAAATAGCAGATAAAATTGTCAGACGCGGGGTAATGGGGCAAAGTGGGAAAAAAATAATTTGGGAAATTAGATAATTTTATATGAAAAAAAATTCGTTATTGGAAAGCTTTTTTTCCGGGTTTTAGAAGTCTCAAGATAAATATGTAATGGAACATATCCTAGACATATTTCCAGTTTAATATACAAGATACGTTTGAACCCTCTTGGAAGACCAAATTTTTCCAAGATGTAGCGTGTGCATGTTCTAAGCCATTATCTGGTAAAACATAATTTTTCCATTGCCCATTTTAAATGCTCTTTATTCAAAAGCAACATTGAATTTCGAAATCTAAACCGGTTCACGCTATTTCTTTCAGCTCAAAAATGGTTGAGGTTGCAAAAATTATATCTCAATCTCAAATTAGCTTTATTTTTAATTATGGTAGTGTAGTTTATATTTAGTATGTACTGTTTTTGACATTTTTTCCCTTACCTTCCCCCCCCCCCCCCCTGTAAAGTCTAATATCCCCAAAGTGTAAAACAGACTATAAATCACAAAAAACAACAAAAACAACAAAACCCCACACCCCACACACACATGTAGACACACAAGCCAATGTCACCTTCCCAGGTGTGTGTGTGTGGATTTCAGGGACTGGACGTGTGCAAAACCATCTGGAAGCTGGCTCAGTTCACACACCGACCGACAGTTACAGCATTACATCACCCAAAACAGTTGAACATGGCCTCCACCCTCTCCACCCAGGACTGGCTCTGGTGGACTTTGTGAAGAAACTGTATGCCGTCTACCCCACCAGTTCTGTCAAACAATGTCTTCTGCGAAAACAGGGCCAGTTTAAATTTTGTGTGGGGATGAACGCGTTTGTTTTTTGTGTTATACTTTTTATTGCATTTTTTTAAAAGTTAATTATAACACAAGCACCTTAAGGGGGGAAAGGGGGGTAGGGGGAGTGGGGGGAGAAGAGGGGGAAAAAAAGGGGGCATTAGGGAAGGGAAAGAACTAATTTTACAGCGGTGAAAATGCAAGACAACAACAGAAAAAATGATAAATAATAGCATCAAAATAATAAAAATCTCAACAATGAAAAAAAAAACCACATGATATCAAGTTTAAGGAGAAAAAAAAACAGAACCGATTGCAAAAGTAGTGCTGTGCAGGAGCAAAAAAATTTTTGCTTAGTAAAGTTCCATTCTGTAGAAAAACTTCGACTCTTCTTTAATGTTTGTTTTATGTTCTATTTTTTTCTTTTATTCGTTGCTTTGAAAGCAATTAGGGGGGCCCTTTTTTCTTGTTATGTGTATTATATATATTTATTTTATATATTTTATATATATATTATATTATATATATTATATTTTTATATATGAACACTTTAAAAAACGCCCCGCTTGCCAAAAAGACCCAGAAACGTTGTAGTACAGAATTTTTAAAATGAAAGTAAGCACATTTGATTAGAACCCTTTTTCAATTAAACAAATTTTTGTTCTTGACATGAATGGCCAAATTTATCTAAAATTGTGGTGACTTCATTGGGCCCCGTCAAAAAGTCACCACGCGGATTCCGTCCGCGGCTTAAATTACGAGGTGCCCGCCTTTGCCCCGATCCGCTTGGCATCCCTCCTCTGGAGTAGACAAGGTTGTGAAGAATGCCGTGGCAGTCCGCCCACCCCTGGGCAGTGCGGCCTCAAATGATCGAGAGTCGTGGATCTTCCAGGGCCACACGACGCCCCGCTCATCCCGCGTGTTCAAGGGAGCCCGTCGGGGGAAAAGGATGGTCAGGGCAACACGGCAATTTGTTTGCCTGGAGAACGCATGGGTGGCTCTTGGGTGTGGGGTCGTGATTATCTGCTGGAGAACTGAGCCCCGGGTGCGGCCCAACAGTGGGACGGTGGTTCTGCAGCACCTGTGGTACGGTTGGCATTCATTTTGGTTGTCAAAAAAGTCGCGGTTGTCCCGGTGTCTGATGAATCCCCCCCAAAACCATCAGCTGCCCCTCCCATCTATCGGCTTCAACACGCACGTTGGCGCAGCGTTCCCCGACCGCCCCCAGACTTCTTTTTCCCCCGTCTGCACGCGATATCGAAAACGCTTTGTCAGGACGCCAGTCTCAGAGTCTTTTGCCCTGGAGATGCGGGTTTGGCCCACTCAGGCGTTGCTGGGTTTTTTAAAGGGTGGGGGACTGGGTCAACATGGGGCGTCTTGCATTAGCCCTGATTTTCCCATCGCGTCGAAAAGGTTTGTCCAGACACTGGGGCCCCGTCGCAAACCCCCTGGCGACATGTTCTGCTGCTGTAAGGGTCGATTACGAAGATGAAGCTGGCGTGTATCGTTTCGTGGGTGGTAAAAACCCGGGGTTGGAAAGTTCGACGCGGGGTCAGTGGTGGCCGCGCTGTCAAACGTTTGATAGCCCCTTACAATTTTGGTGACTGCGTTCAGTTTTGGTGTTCTCTCGATGACATGCCGACCCTTAAATTCAATGGCTCGCTGCGTTCTTGCAAGAAGTCGCGGGATTGTTTTCGGGGCCCCTTGCCCGGGGAATGATAAAATGTACGTTTTCCGTGGGTCTTTTAAAATCCCATTTGAGACAAAGAAAAAGATGTGTCGGTCAGTCTCGGCCCCGGGCAAGAAAGTTTTTGGGCGAGTTGCCGTGGGCGTACAGAACGTCGGCACGCGGGAAACCCAGGGAGTGTGAATCTGTGTCCTTAAAAATTTGTTAAAATAACAAATTTCCAATACCTTTTTTCCAAATTGGAAATCGGCAAATCAAACGGTGCGTTTTTTTAAAGATGTTCGTATATATTTTTTATTGAATTATAAACAAAAACTTGCTCTTTTGTCTTAGATTGAAGAAATGGGGGAGATAGCATTCATACTGGGGAGATGTTCTGCCTAACTAAAAGTATGTGTTGAGTGGGTGGATGGGGGAAAAAAAAAAAAAAGCTTTCAAAATGAGCCCTTTAGCAAGCTTTTTTTTCTCCAAGGGGGGGGAGAACATCCTCCCAAAAAGGGGGAAACTCATTTAATATAATCCTGGTCAAATTCGTATTCGAAACTTGGTGGTTTCTCCCCAGTGGACCGCGGAAAGTGGGAATTTCTCCTCTGCCCCTTTCCCTTTTTGAAAAATCAAACCCCAAAAGGCTGGTGTGCAATACCCGTGTATGTTTGTTGAGTTTTTAAAAAACCCAACCCAAAAGGGGCCATCTAAGAGGAAAAAGAAAATCTAAAAGAGGGAAAAAAGCACATTTCCTTGTGAAAAATGAAAAATTTATTTAAAAATTATATTTTCTACTTTTCACAAGAAAAAGTGCTTGTTTTGTCTTTTATGATTTTCTTTTCCCTTTTGATGGCACCTTTGGGGGGTTTTTTGAAAACCAAAAAAACATATTTGGTTTTGCACACCGCCCTTTTGGGATTGCATTCTTCTTAAAAACGGAAAAGGCAGAGGGTAATTTCCCCTTTGCGGTCCTGGGGAAACCACCCAAATTTGAAAAAAACGGTTATGCCAGGAGTTATTTTGTTAGTGAGTTTCCTCCCTATTGGAGGGTGTCTCTCCCCTCGGAGAATATAAGCTTTCTGAAGGCTCATTTTGAGAAGCATTTATTGTATTTTTTCCCCATCCACCCCCTTTAAGCACTACTGTTAGTTAGGCAGATCATCTGCCACTGCAGGTATGAATGCGTATCTCCCCCTATTTCTTCAATCTAAGACATAAGAGCAAGCTTTGTTTATAATTCAATATTTCTTGCAGTCATTGCAACACCAAGCTGCTCTGTAAGTTGCTGGAAAGGTGCTCGGTACTTATCCTTGGAATTTATTAGTTTGTTGTATTTTAGTCCCTTGCATGGCTGCCTACCATACGGAATATCCGTATTTGTCCCCCGAAATAATGAAATCATGCAGCCTGTCCTGGAATCCGCTTTTTTTATTCTATGTCCGCGAAAAAAAAAATTCGGGAGAAAAAACAACAACAACAAAAAAACGAAGTCGGTTCGTCAGTGGTCACCGACTGACCGACTTCGGTCGTGGCCATCCTGACCAAATCCGTCGGAAAGACCGAACATTGCCGAACTGACCAGTGCGCATGCGCATACACGTCTTCCCGATGTTTTGAAAAGCCGAGAAGAAATGGACGCGAAACACGGAAAGCGTAAAAATGCCGACGGCGATCTCGACTATGGGGCTTCTCTCGAGAAGAAGAAACGTCGGCAGACATTCTGTCAAAATATACGGAAAACCTGGCGTTCATCAGCGTGGCAAGATCGAGACTTTACGCGTTTTGTGAAATTTGTGCGTGTGAGTTCTCCATCGGATCTGGAGGTAGGGATGAAATAACCCGTCATGTCGCCACTGAAAAGCACAAGAAGAACACAAAAATCCGTGAGAGCGATGAATCTTGTAACATTAGCGTATTCTTTCAGCGCGCTCGACGTCAGCCAGTCAGGAAACTTTTGACGCCATAAGAGCTGAAACGATGATGGTTGACCTTGCAGCTGAACTGAATTTGCGATGGCTGCGCTGGACAAGCTAAACATGCGTTAAATTGATGTTTTCTGACTCGGACATTGCAAAGAGTTTCAGTGCGCTAGAAGCAAAGTAGCATTGTAGAAGTTGTACACAGTGTAAATAAGGTAAGCTTTCACTTTAATGTTGATGTGGTTGTGATATGTGCTACGGCTGCATGTGTCCCTGGAAATCAGTCAGTGTCCCTGGTTTTGAAAAAGTATGTCCCTGAAAGAGGCGGAAGGGGGTAGGCAGCCCTGCACTTGCGGATTCATTCCAAGAACTGGCCTCAGCACTTGTGTCTTAAGAGGATATCTTTTTATTTTTTCTACTTTTCACCAAAAAAATGTAGCTTGTTTTGCTCTTTCATTATTTTCTTTTGCTTCTTAGATGGCACCTTTGGTTGTTTTTTTTTTTAAAACTCAAACAAACATACTATGGTATTGCACACCAGCCTTTTGTGGGATTGCATTCTTCTTATTAAACAGAAAAGGCAGAGTAGTCAAATTACCACTTTCCGCGGTCACTGAGGAGAAACAACCAAGTTTCGAAATATCGGTATATGACCAGGAGTTATATGTTAGTGATTTCCCTCCCTATTGGAGGATGTCTACTCCCCCTTGGAGAATATAAGCTTGCTGAAGCTCATTTTGTGAGCATTTATTTTATTTTTCCCCTTCACCCACTCAAGCACATTCTGTTAGTTAGGCAGAGTCATCTGCCACTGCAATATGTATGCGTATCTCCCCCTATTTCTTCAATCTAAGACATAAGAGAAAGCTTTGTTTATAATTCAATATTATATATATGTAAGCAAGAGATTAATGTTTTTTTTTTCATCCAAAGCTGTGTTCACACCAAAATAACTCAGCAGCAGTACAATGTGTCCTCAAGGTTGTGGATTAGTGACGATTTGATATGACTTTTTTACGTGCCTACCCATTGTAGGGCATCATTTTTTTTTCATCTGTCCTATAACGTTTACCCCATTCACAAGCACTTGGCCATTAATCAGTGATAAATTTGAATTCTATAGGTGATGAAGACATTAAAAAAACATGCATGACCTTGACATTTACTACACAAATTCATGCAGTTGCATGTCTACTTTTGTTTGTGATTGTCTGCTTTGGTTGTATTTATCGTTGATTCTGTTTTTTGTCTGTGTACTTTATGTTGATTTCTGTTAATGTTCACTTTTTGTATTTTGTGCTCAGTTTTTTTTTTTTTTTCATGTTTGTTTGTATACGTTATCCTTACTTTTGTTAGTTTATATGTCTGTTTTGTAGTCGTTTACTTTTGTTTACATTTGTCAGTTTAGACTGTTTTGTCATATTTTGCTCGCCGCAGAAATGTTTTATTCGTCTTACCATGTTTTAATTTTGACTACTTTATTTCTGTTTAGTTGTGTATTTTGTGTTTACTTTGCTTTGTTATTTGTGTTTATTAGTTTGTGTTGCCTGTTCAGGGTCAGGTGGTCTTCAGAAAATCCGCTGGGCAGTCAGGTGAGGTCAGTTAAAACCCCAAAGTCCCTTGAGGCGACAGATGTTTTCCTCCTCCACCTCCACCTCCACCACCACCACCACCACCACCCCCGTGCTGCGTCCACCAACGGCCCCTATTGTGTGGCTGCACTCCATTGGCTGAGGCAGCTGGTGAGAAGACTAAAGAAGCGCCCCTGTTGGACGGAGCGTTACTGAGGAAGGGTATGTTGGGTTTTGGGTGGGGTGGGGGGAAAAGAGTATGGTGTGCGTGCATTGGTACTTGTGGATCTGCCTGGAACTTGTTTTCGGGGAGATTCATGAAGATTCAGGCGAACAGTCTGTGTGGAGAGTGTTCTCCCTGTAAAGAAATAAGTTGCTGTTAAAAAGTATTGACATTACCACAAGCCTTTAACAATCATGGGGTTTTAGCATTTTGCACTTCCCCCGCTCAAAAGGAGTGTATTAACTCTTTCTGCCCAGCAATGACCAGTTCCCACAGCTCAAAGGAATGCATTAACTCTTTCTCCCCAGCGAATGAACCACTTACTGCAGCTCAAAGGAGTGACATTAACTCTTTTTTCCCCAGCGATGCCAGTTACTGCAGCTCAAAGGAATGACTTAACTCTTTCTGCCGCGATGACCACTTACTGCAGCTCAAAGGAGTGACTTTTAACTCTTTCTGCCAGCGTTGACCAGGAGCCCTGGTATATATGAACACATATGGCCACCTGCTGATTGGTGTTGATCTCCATTAAAAAAAAAAAACATGTTTAATTCTCAATTCCTGTTTGAAAACTGGTTGTGGGGTTTGTTTTGAGCTTTATTTTTTTTTTGGGTAGTGGTGCTTGGATTGAGCAAATTTAAAATGTTTGTTGGCTCTTTTTTTTTTTGCTCTCGACCCATGGTAGTGGAGTGTGAACAGTTAGGAAGTAAAAAATAAAAAATTTTTTTTACCTGAAGAAATTACTGAAGTACCCAAAGAATACACCAGATTTCGGGAAAGATGCACCATTTTTTCCAGAAAAAAATATTCTATTTTCACTGGGGAAACAAAAAGGGACAGTCTGGTACAGAGGTATTTTTGTGTAATGGTGTGTGCTTATGTTGTGTGTGGGTGTGTGGTTGTGTGTGTGGGAAGGGTGTGTGTGTGTGTGTGTGTTGTGTGTTTTGTGTGTGTGTTGTGTGTGTGCTGCGTTGTGTGTGTGCACTGTGTAGCATATGTGTTGTGTGTGCATGCATGCATGCATGTTGTGTGTGTTTGTGTGCATGCCCATGTTTTTAAGAGGCTGTGTGTTTTTTTTTGGCCCACCGTTTTCTGTATCGCCCCAAGGGAAGAGAGCCCCTTCGGTCGGCTTTTGTGGCGTTTGGTGTGGGGGAATAAACCCAAAAAGGCCATAGAGGTCTGGGGGCCCGCCATGGAAAGGAGGGGGGGAATGTGGGAGGTTACTGGAAAGATATTGCAAGACCGTGCTTGTTCTTCATTTTTTCAGTATGAGTCAAAGCACACCGTTGGGTAAAGTTGAATGTGAGCTTTTGGGGATAGCTAGAGGGTGTTGGATTAGGTGTTTAAAAGTTTGGTGTTTTAATTTTCTGTTGAGGTAAAATCAAAAACGGGGTAAGATTTTTTTTTTGGTCATGATGATTGTGATGGTTTTAAAAAGCTTTGAGGGAGATCTGTGAGGTCATGTAATTACTGAGGAGAATCAGCTAAACGGTGGATCTGTGGTCATGTATCTCGTTTGAGGTAAGTCGGCAAAAAGAAAAAGAAAAAACGTGCGCTATCGTCTCATCTGTACGAGCTCCCACTCCTCCCTTTAAAGTTACCGCAGTGGACAAGTTTTTTTATCCCCGAACGGGTCGGCAATTGTGGAATGCTGTTTCCGCGGTCCGTGGAACTGGTGGTAAAAAAGCTTAGCGGCCCGCATGGTTGCAGAACCGAAACCCCTTCTTTGGATTGGATCAGATGGAAATGTGTGCAAAGAAATCCGTTCCCGTGGCTGCGCCTCGACTCAGCAAGTTTCTGCCCCCCCTCGTGACTTTTTTGACTGTGGGGGATTGCAATTGTGTTGATTTTACTTGGGGTTTGGTTGTTTTGTAGGTCGCGGCTGAGGCCCCGTCCTCAAGTGCGTCACGGTTTTCGGTTTTACCGCGCGGGGTTTTTTAACAGTGTGCAAAATTGTTTTTTATCTATTAAAAATTTTTGGCGATTTTTTTTAAAAAAAAAAAAAGAAACCTATGTTGTTTTGAAATTTGACCCGTTTTTTACAAATTATGAAAATCTCTAAAGTAACTTTAAAGGGCAGGAATGTCATGTGTAGCATTTGAGATGGAACTATGGGGGGAGGGCAG